>JASGCC010004587.1:0-19308 GCA_030067915.1 Hydractinia echinata | reverse complement strand
TTTACGGGAAATCGCGGGTTTCGGTTGCCGGCGATTAAACTGCTTTCATTCGGCGTCTCATCAAAAATGAAAATATTTTTGAAAACTACAAGTCTCATGGGTTTTAGTGGTGAAAAAATAATTTTAAAAATCGTTCGGGAAATGAGTTTACTCCCTGCTTTTTTCTTTGTATACATTCGACTATAAGCCGGGATTTACGGGAAATCGCGGGTTTTCGGTTGCCGGCGATTAAACTGCTTTCATTCGGCGTCTCATCAAAAATGAAAATATTTTTGAAAACTACAAGTCTCATGGGTTTTAGTGGTGAAAAAATAATTTTAAAAATCGTTCGGGAAATGAGTTTACTCCCTGCTACTTTCTTTGTATACATTCGACTATACGGCCGAGCCGGGATTTACGGGAAATCGCGGGTTTTCGGTTGCCGGCGATTAAACTGCTTTCATTCGGCGTCTCATCAAAAATGAAAATATTTTTGAAAACTACAAGTCTCATGGGTTTTAGTGGTGAAAAAATAATTTTAAAAATCGTTCGGGAAATGAGTTTACTCCCTGCTACTTTCTTTGTATACATTCGACTATACGGCCGAGCCGGGATTTACGGGAAATCGCGGGTTTTCGGTTGCCGGCGATTAAACTGCTTTCATTCGGCGTCTCATCAAAAATGAAAACATTTTTGAAAACTACAAGTCTCATGGGTTTTAGTGGTGAAAAAATAATTTTAAAAATCGTTCGGGAAATGAGTTTACTCCCTGGGTACTTTCTTTGTATACATTCGACTATACGGCCGAGCCGGGATTTACGGGAAATCGCGGGTTTTCGGTTGCCGGCGATTAAACTGCTTTCATTCGGCGTCTCATCAAAAATGAAAACATTTTTGAAAACTACAAGTCTCATGGGTTTTAGTGGTGAAAAATAATTTTAAAAATCGTTCGGGAAATGAGTTTACTCCCTGGTACTTTCTTTGTATACATTCGACTATACGGGCCGAGCCGGATTTACGGGAAATCGCGGGTTTTCGGTTGCCGGCGATTAAACTGCTTTCATTCGGCGTCTCATCAAAAATGAAATTTTTGAAAACTACAAGTCTCATGGGTTTTAGTGGTGAAAAAATAATTTTAAAAATCGTTCGGGAAATGAGTTTACTCCCTGCTTACTTTCTTTGTATACATTCGACTATACGGGATTTACGGGAAATCGCGGGTTTTCGGTTGCCGGCGATTAAACTGCTTTCATTCGGCGTCTCATCAAAAAGGAAAATATTTTTGAAAACTACAAGTCTCATGGGTTTTAATGGTGAAAAAATAATTTTAAAAATCGTTCGGGAAATGAGTTTACTCTTTGCTTACCTTCTTTGTATACATTCGACTATACGGGCCGAGCCGGGATTTACGGGAAATCGCGGGTTTTCGGTTGCCGGCGATTAAACTGCTTTCATTCGGCGTCTCATCAAAAATGAAAATATTTTTGAAAACTACAAGTCTCATGGGTTTTAGTGGTGAAAAAATAATTTTAAAAATCGTTCGGGAAATGAGTTTACTCCCTGCTTACTTTCTTTGTATACATTCGACTATACGGGATTTACGGGAAATCGCGGGTTTTCGGTTGCCGGCGATTAAACTGCTTTCATTCGGCGTCTCATCAAAAATGAAAATATTTTTGAAAACTACAAGTCTCATGGGTTTTAGTGGTGAAAAAATAATTTTAAAAATCGTTCGGGAAATGAGTTTACTCCCTGCTTACTTTCTTTGTATACATTCGACTATACGGGATTTACGGGAAATCGCGGGTTTTCGGTTGCCGGCGATTAAACTGCTTTCATTCGGCGTCTCATCAAAAATGAAAATATTTTTGAAAACTACAAGTCTCATGGGTTTTAGTGGTGAAAAAATAATTTTAAAAATCGTTCGGGAAATGAGTTTACTCCCTGCTTACTTTCTTTGTATACATTCGACTATACGCCGAGCCGGGATTTACGGGAAATCGCGGGTTTTCGGTTGCCGGCGATTAAACTGCTTTCATTCGGCGTCTCATCAAAAATGAAAATATTTTTGAAAACTACAAGTCTCATGGGTTTTAGTGGTGAAAAAATAATTTTAAAAATCGTTCGGGAAATGAGTTTACTCCCTGCTTACTTTCTTTGTATACATTCGACTATACGGGCCGATTTACGGGAAATCGCGGGTTTTCGGTTGCCGGCGATTAAACTGCTTTCATTCGGCGTCTCATCAAATTTTTGAAAACTACAAGTCTCATGGGTTTTAGTGGTGAAAAAATAATTTTAAAAATCGTTCGGGAAATGAGTTTACTCCCTGCTACTTTCTTTGTATACATTCGACTATACGGGCCGAGCCGGGATTTACGGGAAATCGCGGGTTTTCGGTTGCCGGCGATTAAACTGCTTTCATTCGGCGTCTCATCAAAAATGAAAATTTTTGAAAACTACAAGTCTCATGGGTTTTAGTGGTGAAAAAATAATTTTAAAAATCGTTCGGGAAATGAGTTTACTCCCTGCTACTTTCTTTGTATACATTCGACTATACGGGCCGAGCCCGGGATTTACGGGAAATCGCGGGTTTTCGGTTGCCGGCGATTAAACTGCTTTCATTCGGCGTCTCATCAAAAATGAAAACATTTTTGAAAACTACAAGTCTCATGGGTTTTAGTGGTGAAAAAATAATTTTAAAAATCGTTCGGGAAATGAGTTTACTCCCTGGGTACTTTCTTTGTATACATTCGACTATACGGGCCGAGCCGGGATTTACGGGAAATCGCGGGTTTTCGGTTGCCGGCGATTAAACTGCTTTCATTCGGCGTCTCATCAAAAATGAAAACATTTTTGAAAACTACAAGTCTCATGGGTTTTAGTGGTGAAAAAATAATTTTAAAAATCGTTCGGGAAATGAGTTTACTCCCTGGGTACTTTCTTTGTATACATTCGACTATACGGCCGAGCCGGGATTTACGGGAAATCGCGGGTTTTCGGTTGCCGGCGATTAAACTGCTTTCATTCGGCGTCTCATCAAAAATGAAAACATTTTTGAAAACTACAAGTCTCATGGGTTTTAGTGGTGAAAAAATAATTTTAAAAATCGTTCGGGAAATGAGTTTACTCCCTGGGTACTTTCTTTGTATACATTCGACTATACGGGCCGAGCCGGGATTTACGGGAAATCGCGGGTTTTCGGTTGCCGGCGATTAAACTGCTTTCATTCGGCGTCTCATCAAAAATGAAAACATTTTTGAAAACTACAAGTCTCATGGGTTTTAGTGGTGAAAAAATAATTTTAAAAATCGTTCGGGAAATGAGTTTACTCCCTGGGTACTTTCTTTGTATACATTCGACTATACGGCCGAGCCGGGATTTACGGGAAATCGCGGGTTTTCGGTTGCCGGCGATTAAACTGCTTTCATTCGGCGTCTCATCAAAAATGAAAATATTTTTGAAAACTACAAGTCTCATGGGTTTTAGTGGTGAAAAAATAATTTTAAAAATCGTTCGGGAAATGAGTTTACTCCCTGCTTACTTTCTTTGTATACATTCGACTATACGGAGCCGATTTACGGGAAATCGCGGGTTTTCGGTTGCCGGCGATTAAACTGCTTTCATTCGGCGTCTCATCAAAAATGAAAATTTTTGAAAACTACAAGTCTCATGGGTTTTAGTGGTGAAAAAATAATTTTAAAAATCGTTCGGGAAATGAGTTTCCTCCCTGCTTACTTTCTTTGTATACATTCGACTATACGGGATTTACGGGAAATCGCGGGTTTTCGGTTGCCGGCGATTAAACTGCTTTCATTCGGCGTCTCATCAAATTTTTGAAAACTACAAGTCTCATGGGTTTTAGTGGTGAAAAAATAATTTTAAAAATCGTTCGGGAAATGAGTTTACTCCCTGCTTACTTTCTTTGTATACATTCGACTATACGGGCCGAGCCGGGATTTACGGGAAATCGCGGGTTTTCGGTTGCCGGCGATTAAACTGCTTTCATTCGGCGTCTCATCAAAAATGAAAACATTTTTGAAAACTACAAGTCTCATGGGTTTTAGTGGTGAAAAAATAATTTTAAAAATCGTTCGGGAAATGAGTTTACTCCCTGGGTACTTTCTTTGTATACATTCGACTATACGGGCCGAGCCGGGATTTACGGGAAATCGCGGGTTTTCGGTTGCCGGCGATTAAACTGCTTTCATTCGGCGTCTCATCAAAAATGAAAACATTTTTGAAAACTACAAGTCTCATGGGTTTTAGTGGTGAAAAAATAATTTTAAAAATCGTTCGGGAAATGAGTTTACTCCCTGGGTACTTTCTTTGTATACATTCGACTATACGGGCCGAGCCCGGGATTTACGGGAAATCGCGGGTTTTCGGTTGCCGGCGATTAAACTGCTTTCATTCGGCGTCTCATCAAAAATGAAAACATTTTTGAAAACTACAAGTCTCATGGGTTTTAGTGGTGAAAAAATAATTTTAAAAATCGTTCGGGAAATGAGTTTACTCCCTGGGTACTTTCTTTGTATACATTCGACTATACGGGCCGAGCCGGGATTTACGGGAAATCGCGGGTTTTCGGTTGCCGGCGATTAAACTGCTTTCATTCGGCGTCTCATCAAAAATGAAAACATTTTTGAAAACTACAAGTCTCATGGGTTTTAGTGGTGAAAAAATAATTTTAAAAATCGTTCGGGAAATGAGTTTACTCCCTGGGTACTTTCTTTGTATACATTCGACTATACGGCCGAGCCGGGATTTACGGGAAATCGCGGGTTTTCGGTTGCCGGCGATTAAACTGCTTTCATTCGGCGTCTCATCAAAAATGAAAATTTTTGAAAACTACAAGTCTCATGGGTTTTAGTGGTGAAAAAATAATTTTAAAAATCGTTCGGGAAATGAGTTTACTCCCTGGGTACTTTCTTTGTATACATTCGACTATACGGGCCGAGCCGGGATTTACGGGAAATCGCGGGTTTTCGGTTGCCGGCGATTAAACTGCTTTCATTCGGCGTCTCATCAAAAATGAAAATATTTTTGAAAACTACAAGTCTCATGGGTTTTAGTGGTGAAAAAATAATTTTAAAAATCGTTCGGGAAATGAGTTTACTCCCTGCTTACTTTCTTTGTATACATTCGACTATACGCGATTTACGGGAAATCGCGGGTTTTCGGTTGCCGGCGATTAAACTGCTTTCATTCGGCGTCTCATCAAAAATGAAAATATTTTTGAAAACTACAAGTCTCATGGGTTTTAGTGGTGAAAAAATAATTTTAAAAATCGTTCGGGAAATGAGTTTACTCCCTGCTTACTTTCTTTGTATACATTCGACTATACGGGATTTACGGGAAATCGCGGGTTTTCGGTTGCCGGCGATTAAACTGCTTTCATTCGGCGTCTCATCAAAAATGAAAATATTTTTGAAAACTACAAGTCTCATGGGTTTTAGTGGTGAAAAAATAATTTGAAAAATCGTTCGGGAAATGAGTTTACTCCCTGCTACTTTCTTTGTATACATTCGACTATACGGGCCCGACCGGGATTTACGGGAAATCGCGGGTTTTCGGTTGCCGGCGATTAAACTGCTTTCATTCGGCGTCTCATCAAAAATGAAAACATTTTTGAAAACTACAAGTCTCATGGGTTTTAGTGGTGAAAAAATAATTTTAAAAATCGTTCGGGAAATGAGTTTACTCCCTGGGTACTTTCTTTGTATACATTCGACATACGGGCCGAGCCCGGGATTTACGGGAAATCGCGGGTTTTCGGTTGCCGGCGATTAAACTGCTTTCATTCGGCGTCTCATCAAAAATGAAAACATTTTTGAAAACTACAAGTCTCATGGGTTTTAGTGGTGAAAAAATAATTTTAAAAATCGTTCGGGAAATGAGTTTACTCCCTGGGTACTTTCTTTGTATACATTCGACTATACGGGCCGAGCCGGGATTTACGGGAAATCGCGGGTTTTCGGTTGCCGGCGATTAAACTGCTTTCATTCGGCGTCTCATCAAAAATGAAAATATTTTAAAACTACAAGTCTCATGGGTTTTAGTGGTGAAAAAATAATTTTAAAAATCGTTCGGGAAATGAGTTTACTCCCTGCTACTTTCTTTGTATACATTCGACTATACGGGATTTACGGGAAATCGCGGGTTTTCGGTTGCCGGCGATTAAACTGCTTTCATTCGGCGTCTCATCAAAAATGAAAATATTTTAAAACTACAAGTCTCATGGGTTTTAGTGGTGAAAAAATAATTTTAAAAATCGTTCGGGAAATGAGTTTACTCCCTGCTTACTTTCTTTGTATACATTCGACTATACGGGATTTACGGGAAATCGCGGGTTTTCGGTTGCCGGCGATTAAACTGCTTTCATTCGGCGTCTCATCAAAAATGAAAATATTTTTGAAAACTACAAGTCTCATGGGTTTTAGTGGTGAAAAAATAATTTTAAAAATCGTTCGGGAAATGAGTTTACTCCCTGCTACTTTCTTTGTATACATTCGACTATACGGCCGAGCCGGGATTTACGGGAAATCGCGGGTTTTCGGTTGCCGGCGATTAAACTGCTTTCATTCGGCGTCTCATCAAAAATGAAAATTTTTGAAAACTACAAGTCTCATGGGTTTTAGTGGTGAAAAAATAATTTTAAAAATCGTTCGGGAAATGAGTTTACTCCCTGCTACTTTCTTTGTATACATTCGACTATACGGGATTTACGGGAAATCGCGGGTTTTCGGTTGCCGGCGATTAAACTGCTTTCATTCGGCGTCTCATCAAAAATGAAAATATTTTTGAAAACTACAAGTCTCATGGGTTTTAGTGGTGAAAAAATAATTTTAAAAATCGTTCGGGAAATGAGTTTACTCCCTGCTTACTTTCTTTGTATACATTCGACTATACGGGCCGAGCCGGGATTTACGGGAAATCGCGGGTTTTCGGTTGCCGGCGATTAAACTGCTTTCATTCGGCGTCTCATCAAAAATGAAAACATTTTTGAAAACTACAAGTCTCATGGGTTTTAGTGGTGAAAAAATAATTTTAAAAATCGTTCGGGAAATGAGTTTACTCCCTGCTACTTTCTTTGTATACATTCGACTATACGGGCCGAGCCCGGGATTTACGGGAAATCGCGGGTTTTCGGTTGCCGGCGATTAAACTGCTTTCATTCGGCGTCTCATCAAAAATGAAAATATTTTTGAAAACTACAAGTCTCATGGGTTTTAGTGGTGAAAAAATATTTTAAAAATCGTTCGGGAAATGAGTTTACTCCCTGCTTACTTTCTTTGTATACATTCGACTATACGGGATTTACGGGAAATCGCGGGTTTTCGGTTGCCGGCGATTAAACTGCTTTCATTCGGCGTCTCATCAAAAATGAAAATATTTTTGAAAACTACAAGTCTCATGGGTTTTAGTGGTGAAAAAATAATTTTAAAAATCGTTCGGGAAATGAGTTTACTCCCTGCTACTTTCTTTGTATACATTCGACTATACGGGCCGAGCCGGGATTTACGGGAAATCGCGGGTTTTCGGTTGCCGGCGATTAAACTGCTTTCATTCGGCGTCTCATCAAAAATGAAAACATTTTTGAAAACTACAAGTCTCATGGGTTTTAGTGGTGAAAAAAAATTTTAAAAATCGTTCGGGAAATGAGTTTACTCCCTGGGTACTTTCTTTGTATACATTCGACTATACGGGCCGAGCCGGGATTTACGGGAAATCGCGGGTTTTCGGTTGCCGGCGATTAAACTGCTTTCATTCGGCGTCTCATCAAAAATGAAAATTTTTGAAAACTACAAGTCTCATGGGTTTTAGTGGTGAAAAAATAATTTTAAAAATCGTTCGGGAAATGAGTTTACTCCCTGCTTACTTTCTTTGTATACATTCGACTATACGGGCCGAGCCGGGATTTACGGGAAATCGCGGGTTTTCGGTTGCCGGCGATTAAACTGCTTTCATTCGGCGTCTCATCAAAAATGAAAATTTTTGAAAACTACAAGTCTCATGGGTTTTAGTGGTGAAAAAATAATTTTAAAATCGTTCGGGAAATGAGTTTACTCCCTGCTTACTTTCTTTGTATACATTCGACTATACGGGATTTACGGGAAATCGCGGGTTTTCGGTTGCCGGCGATTAAACTGCTTTCATTCGGCGTCTCATCAAAAATGAAAATTTTTGAAAACTACAAGTCTCATGGGTTTTAGTGGTGAAAAAATAATTTTAAAAATCGTTCGGGAAATGAGTTTACTCCCTGCTACTTTCTTTGTATACATTCGACTATACGGGCCGAGCCGGGATTTACGGGAAATCGCGGGTTTTCGGTTGCCGGCGATTAAACTGCTTTCATTCGGCGTCTCATCAAATTTTTGAAAACTACAAGTCTCATGGGTTTTAGTGGTGAAAAAATAATTTTAAAAATCGTTCGGGAAATGAGTTTACTCCCTGCTACTTTCTTTGTATACATTCGACTATACGGGCCGAGCCGGGATTTACGGGAAATCGCGGGTTTTCGGTTGCCGGCGATTAAACTGCTTTCATTCGGCGTCTCATCAAAAATGAAAATTTTTGAAAACTACAAGTCTCATGGGTTTTAGTGGTGAAAAAATAATTTTAAAAATCGTTCGGGAAATGAGTTTACTCCCTGGGTACTTTCTTTGTATACATTCGACTATACGGGCCGAGCCGGGATTTACGGGAAATCGCGGGTTTTCGGTTGCCGGCGATTAAACTGCTTTCATTCGGCGTCTCATCAAAAATGAAAATATTTTTGAAAACTACAAGTCTCATGGGTTTTAGTGGTGAAAAAATAATTTTAAAAATCGTTCGGGAAATGAGTTTACTCCCTGGGTACTTTCTTTGTATACATTCGACTATACGGCCGAGCCGGGATTTACGGGAAATCGCGGGTTTTCGGTTGCCGGCGATTAAACTGCTTTCATTCGGCGTCTCATCAAAAATGAAAATATTTTTGAAAACTACAAGTCTCATGGGTTTTAGTGGTGAAAAAATAATTTTAAAAATCGTTCGGGAAATGAGTTTACTCCCTGGGTACTTTCTTTGTATACATTCGACTATACGGGATTTACGGGAAATCGCGGGTTTTCGGTTGCCGGCGATTAAACTGCTTTCATTCGGCGTCTCATCAAAAATGAAAATATTTTTGAAAACTACAAGTCTCATGGGTTTTAGTGGTGAAAAAAAATTTTAAAAATCGTTCGGGAAATGAGTTTACTCCCTGGGTACTTTCTTTGTATACATTCGACTATACGGGCCGAGCCCGGGATTTACGGGAAATCGCGGGTTTTCGGTTGCCGGCGATTAAACTGCTTTCATTCGGCGTCTCATCAAAAATGAAAACATTTTTGAAAACTACAAGTCTCATGGGTTTTAGTGGTGAAAAAATAATTTTAAAAATCGTTCGGGAAATGAGTTTACTCCCTGCTTACTTTCTTTGTATACATTCGACTATACGGGCCGAGCCCGGGATTTACGGGAAATCGCGGGTTTTCGGTTGCCGGCGATTAAACTGCTTTCATTCGGCGTCTCATCAAAAATGAAAATATTTTTGAAAACTACAAGTCTCATGGGTTTTAGTGGTGAAAAAATAATTTTAAAAATCGTTCGGGAAATGAGTTTACTCCCTGCTACTTTCTTTGTATACATTCCACTATACGGGCCGAGCCGGGATTTACGGGAAATCGCGGGTTTTCGGTTGCCGGCGATTAAACTGCTTTCATTCGGCGTCTCATCAAAAATGAAAACATTTTTGAAAACTACAAGTCTCATGGGTTTTAGTGGTGAAAAAATAATTTTAAAAATCGTTCGGGAAATGAGTTTACTCCCTGCTTACTTTCTTTGTATACATTCGACTATACGGGATTTACGGGAAATCGCGGGTTTTCGGTTGCCGGCGATTAAACTGCTTTCATTCGGCGTCTCATCAAAAATGAAAATTTTTGAAAACTACAAGTCTCATGGGTTTTAGTGGTGAAAAAATAATTTTAAAAATCGTTCGGGAAATGAGTTTACTCCCTGCTTACTTTCTTTGTATACATTCGACTATACGGGCCGAGCCCGGGATTTACGGGAAATCGCGGGTTTTCGGTTGCCGGCGATTAAACTGCTTTCATTCGGCGTCTCATCAAAATTTTTGAAAACTACAAGTCTCATGGGTTTTAGTGGTGAAAAAATAATTTTAAAAATCGTTCGGGAAATGAGTTTACTCCCTGCTTACTTTCTTTGTATACATTCGACTATACGGGCCGAGCCGGGATTTACGGGAAATCGCGGGTTTTCGGTTGCCGGCGATTAAACTGCTTTCATTCGGCGTCTCATCAAAAATGAAAACATTTTTGAAAACTACAAGTCTCATGGGTTTTAGTGGTGAAAAAATAATTTTAAAAATCGTTCGGGAAATGAGTTTACTCCCTGGGTACTTTCTTTGTATACATTCGACTATACGGGCCGAGCCCGGGATTTACGGGAAATCGCGGGTTTTCGGTTGCCGGCGATTAAACTGCTTTCATTCGGCGTCTCATCAAAAATGAAAACATTTTTGAAAACTACAAGTCTCATGGGTTTTAGTGGTGAAAAAATAATTTTAAAAATCGTTCGGGAAATGAGTTTACTCCCTGGGTACTTTCTTTGTATACATTCGACTATACGGGCCGAGCCCGGGATTTACGGGAAATCGCGGGTTTTCGGTTGCCGGCGATTAAACTGCTTTCATTCGGCGTCTCATCAAAAATGAAAATATTTTTGAAAACTACAAGTCTCATGGGTTTTAGTGGTGAAAAAATAATTTTAAAAATCGTTCGGGAAATGAGTTTACTCCCTGCTACTTTCTTTGTATACATTCGACTATACGGGATTTACGGGAAATCGCGGGTTTTCGGTTGCCGGCGATTAAACTGCTTTCATTCGGCGTCTCATCAAAAATGAAAATATTTTTGAAAACTACAAGTCTCATGGGTTTTAGTGGTGAAAAAATAATTTTAAAAATCGTTCGGGAAATGAGTTTACTCCCTGCTTACTTTCTTTGTATACATTCGACTATACGGGATTTACGGGAAATCGCGGGTTTTCGGTTGCCGGCGATTAAACTGCTTTCATTCGGCGTCTCATCAAAAATGAAAATTTTTGAAAACTACAAGTCTCATGGGTTTTAGTGGTGAAAAAATAATTTTAAAAATCGTTCGGGAAATGAGTTTACTCCCTGGGTACTTTCTTTGTATACATTCGACTATACGGGCCGAGCCGGGATTTACGGGAAATCGCGGGTTTTCGGTTGCCGGCGATTAAACTGCTTTCATTCGGCGTCTCATCAAAAATGAAAAATTTTTGAAAACTACAAGTCTCATGGGTTTTAGTGGTGAAAAAATAATTTTAAAAATCGTTCGGGAAATGAGTTTACTCCCTGCTACTTTCTTTGTATACATTCGACTATACGGGATTTACGGGAAATCGCGGGTTTTCGGTTGCCGGCGATTAAACTGCTTTCATTCGGCGTCTCATCAAAAATGAAAATTTTTGAAAACTACAAGTCTCATGGGTTTTAGTGGTGAAAAAATAATTTTAAAAATCGTTCGGGAAATGAGTTTACTCCCTGCTACTTTCTTTGTATACATTCGACTATACGGGCCGAGCCGGGATTTACGGGAAATCGCGGGTTTTCGGTTGCCGGCGATTAAACTGCTTTCATTCGGCGTCTCATCAAAAATGAAAACATTTTTGAAAACTACAAGTCTCATGGGTTTTAGTGGTGAAAAAATAATTTTAAAAATCGTTCGGGAAATGAGTTTACTCCCTGCTACTTTCTTTGTATACATTCGACTATACGGGATTTACGGGAAATCGCGGGTTTTCGGTTGCCGGCGATTAAACTGCTTTCATTCGGCGTCTCATCAAAAATGAAAATATTTTTGAAAACTACAAGTCTCATGGGTTTTAGTGGTGAAAAAATAATTTTAAAAATCGTTCGGGAAATGAGTTTACTCCCTGGGTACTTTCTTTGTATACATTCGACTATACGGGCCGAGCCGGGATTTACGGGAAATCGCGGGTTTTCGGTTGCCGGCGATTAAACTGCTTTCATTCGGCGTCTCATCAAAAATGAAAACATTTTTGAAAACTACAAGTCTCATGGGTTTTAGTGGTGAAAAAATAATTTTAAAAATCGTTCGGGAAATGAGTTTACTCCCTGCTTACTTTCTTTGTATACATTCGACTATACGGGATTTACGGGAAATCGCGGGTTTTCGGTTGCCGGCGATTAAACTGCTTTCATTCGGCGTCTCATCAAAATTTTTGAAAACTACAAGTCTCATGGGTTTTAGTGGTGAAAAAATAATTTTAAAATCGTTCGGGAAATGAGTTTACTCCCTGCTTACTTTCTTTGTATACATTCGACTATACGGGCCGAGCCGGGATTTACGGGAAATCGCGGGTTTTCGGTTGCCGGCGATTAAACTGCTTTCATTCGGCGTCTCATCAAAAATGAAAACATTTTTGAAAACTACAAGTCTCATGGGTTTTAGTGGTGAAAAAATAATTTTAAAAATCGTTCGGGAAATGAGTTTACTCCCTGCTACTTTCTTTGTATACATTCGACTATACGGGCCGAGCCGGGATTTACGGGAAATCGCGGGTTTTCGGTTGCCGGCGATTAAACTGCTTTCATTCGGCGTCTCATCAAAAATGAAAAATATTTTGAAAACTACAAGTCTCATGGGTTTTAGTGGTGAAAAAATAATTTTAAAAATCGTTCGGGAAATGAGTTTACTCCCTGCTACTTTCTTTGTATACATTCGACTATACGGGCCGAGCCGGGATTTACGGGAAATCGCGGGTTTTCGGTTGCCGGCGATTAAACTGCTTTCATTCGGCGTCTCATCAAAAATGAAAATTTTTGAAAACTACAAGTCTCATGGGTTTTAGTGGTGAAAAAATAATTTTAAAAATCGTTCGGGAAATGAGTTTACTCCCTGCTACTTTCTTTGTATACATTCGACTATACGGGCCGATTTACGGGAAATCGCGGGTTTTCGGTTGCCGGCGATTAAACTGCTTTCATTCGGCGTCTCATCAAAAATGAAAATATTTTTGAAAACTACAAGTCTCATGGGTTTTAGTGGTGAAAAAATAATTTTAAAAATCGTTCGGGAAATGAGTTTACTCCCTGCTACTTTCTTTGTATACATTCGACTATACGGGCCGAGCCGGGATTTACGGGAAATCGCGGGTTTTCGGTTGCCGGCGATTAAACTGCTTTCATTCGGCGTCTCATCAAAAATGAAAACATTTTTGAAAACTACAAGTCTCATGGGTTTTAGTGGTGAAAAAATAATTTTAAAAATCGTTCGGGAAATGAGTTTACTCCCTGCTTACTTTCTTTGTATACATTCGACTATACGGGATTTACGGGAAATCGCGGGTTTTCGGTTGCCGGCGATTAAACTGCTTTCATTCGGCGTCTCATCAAAAATGAAAATATTTTTGAAAACTACAAGTCTCATGGGTTTTAGTGGTGAAAAAATAATTTTAAAAATCGTTCGGGAAATGAGTTTACTCCCTGCTTACTTTCTTTGTATACATTCGACTATACGGGCCGAGCCGGGATTTACGGGAAATCGCGGGTTTTCGGTTGCCGGCGATTAAACTGCTTTCATTCGGCGTCTCATCAAAAATGAAAACATTTTTGAAAACTACAAGTCTCATGGGTTTTAGTGGTGAAAAAATAATTTTAAAAATCGTTCGGGAAATGAGTTTACTCCCTGCTACTTTCTTTGTATACATTCGACTATACGGGATTTACGGGAAATCGCGGGTTTTCGGTTGCCGGCGATTAAACTGCTTTCATTCGGCGTCTCATCAAAAATGAAAATATTTTTGAAAACTACAAGTCTCATGGGTTTTAGTGGTGAAAAAATAATTTTAAAAATCGTTCGGGAAATGAGTTTACTCCCTGCTTACTTTCTTTGTATACATTCGACTATACGGGCCGAGCCGGGATTTACGGGAAATCGCGGGTTTTCGGTTGCCGGCGATTAAACTGCTTTCATTCGGCGTCTCATCAAAAATGAAAACATTTTTGAAAACTACAAGTCTCATGGGTTTTAGTGGTGAAAAAATAATTTTAAAAATCGTTCGGGAAATGAGTTTACTCCCTGCTTACTTTCTTTGTATACATTCGACTATACGGGATTTACGGGAAATCGCGGGTTTTCGGTTGCCGGCGATTAAACTGCTTTCATTCGGCGTCTCATCAAATTTTTGAAAACTACAAGTCTCATGGGTTTTAGTGGTGAAAAAATAATTTTAAAAATCGTTCGGGAAATGAGTTTACTCCCTGCTTACTTTCTTTGTATACATTCGACTATACGGGCCGAGCCCGGGATTTACGGGAAATCGCGGGTTTTCGGTTGCCGGCGATTAAACTGCTTTCATTCGGCGTCTCATCAAAAATGAAAACATTTTTGAAAACTACAAGTCTCATGGGTTTTAGTGGTGAAAAAATAATTTTAAAAATCGTTCGGGAAATGAGTTTACTCCCTGGGTACTTTCTTTGTATACATTCGACTATACGGGCCGAGCCCGGGATTTACGGGAAATCGCGGGTTTTCGGTTGCCGGCGATTAAACTGCTTTCATTCGGCGTCTCATCAAAAATGAAAACATTTTTGAAAACTACAAGTCTCATGGGTTTTAGTGGTGAAAAAATAATTTTAAAAATCGTTCGGGAAATGAGTTTACTCCCTGGGTACTTTCTTTGTATACATTCGACTATACGGGCCGAGCCCGGGATTTACGGGAAATCGCGGGTTTTCGGTTGCCGGCGATTAAACTGCTTTCATTCGGCGTCTCATCAAAAATGAAAACATTTTTGAAAACTACAAGTCTCATGGGTTTTAGTGGTGAAAAAATAATTTTAAAAATCGTTCGGGAAATGAGTTTACTCCCTGGGTACTTTCTTTGTATACATTCGACTATACGGGCCGAGCCGGGATTTACGGGAAATCGCGGGTTTTCGGTTGCCGGCGATTAAACTGCTTTCATTCGGCGTCTCATCAAAAATGAAAACATTTTTGAAAACTACAAGTCTCATGGGTTTTAGTGGTGAAAAAATAATTTTAAAAATCGTTCGGGAAATGAGTTTACTCCCTGGGTACTTTCTTTGTATACATTCGACTATACGGGCCGAGCCCGGGATTTACGGGAAATCGCGGGTTTTCGGTTGCCGGCGATTAAACTGCTTTCATTCGGCGTCTCATCAAAAATGAAAAATTTTTGAAAACTACAAGTCTCATGGGTTTTAGTGGTGAAAAAATAATTTTAAAAATCGTTCGGGAAATGAGTTTACTCCCTGCTTACTTTCTTTGTATACATTCGACTATACGGGCCGAGCCCGGGATTTACGGGAAATCGCGGGTTTTCGGTTGCCGGCGATTAAACTGCTTTCATTCGGCGTCTCATCAAAAATGAAAATATTTTTGAAAACTACAAGTCTCATGGGTTTTAGTGGTGAAAAAATAATTTTAAAATCGTTCGGGAAATGAGTTTACTCCCTGCTACTTTCTTTGTATACATTCGACTATACGGGCCGATTTACGGGAAATCGCGGGTTTTCGGTTGCCGGCGATTAAACTGCTTTCATTCGGCGTCTCATCAAAAATGAAAAATTTTTGAAAACTACAAGTCTCATGGGTTTTAGTGGTGAAAAAATAATTTTAAAAATCGTTCGGGAAATGAGTTTACTCCCTGGGTACTTTCTTTGTATACATTCGACTATACGGGCCGAGCCGGGATTTACGGGAAATCGCGGGTTTTCGGTTGCCGGCGATTAAACTGCTTTCATTCGGCGTCTCATCAAAAATGAAAATTTTTGAAAACTACAAGTCTCATGGGTTTTAGTGGTGAAAAAATAATTTTAAAAATCGTTCGGGAAATGAGTTTACTCCCTGCTTACTTTCTTTGTATACATTCGACTATACGGGATTTACGGGAAATCGCGGGTTTTCGGTTGCCGGCGATTAAACTGCTTTCATTCGGCGTCTCATCAAATTTTTTGAAAACTACAAGTCTCATGGGTTTTAGTGGTGAAAAAATAATTTTAAAAATCGTTCGGGAAATGAGTTTACTCCCTGCTACTTTCTTTGTATACATTCGACTATACGGCCGAGCCGGGATTTACGGGAAATCGCGGGTTTTCGGTTGCCGGCGATTAAACTGCTTTCATTCGGCGTCTCATCAAAAATGAAAACATTTTTGAAAACTACAAGTCTCATGGGTTTTAGTGGTGAAAAAATAATTTTAAAAATCGTTCGGGAAATGAGTTTACTCCCTGGGTACTTTCTTTGTATACATTCGACTATACGGGCCGAGCCGGGATTTACGGGAAATCGCGGGTTTTCGGTTGCCGGCGATTAAACTGCTTTCATTCGGCGTCTCATCAAAAATGAAAATATTTTTGAAAACTACAAGTCTCATGGGTTTTAGTGGTGAAAAAATAATTTTAAAAATCGTTCGGGAAATGAGTTTACTCCCTGGGTTACTTTCTTTGTATACATTCGACTATACGGGCCGAGCCGGGATTTACGGGAAATCGCGGGTTTTCGGTTGCCGGCGATTAAACTGCTTTCATTCGGCGTCTCATCAAAAATGAAAATTTTTGAAAACTACAAGTCTCATGGGTTTTAGTGGTGAAAAAAAATTTTAAAAATCGTTCGGGAAATGAGTTTACTCCCTGCTTACTTTCTTTGTATACATTCGACTATACGGGATTTACGGGAAATCGCGGGTTTTCGGTTGCCGGCGATTAAACTGCTTTCATTCGGCGTCTCATCAAAAATGAAAATATTTTTGAAAACTACAAGTCTCATGGGTTTTAGTGGTGAAAAAATAATTTTAAAAATCGTTCGGGAAATGAGTTTACTCCCTGCTTACTTTCTTTGTATACATTCGACTATACGGGCCGAGCCGGGATTTACGGGAAATCGCGGGTTTTCGGTTGCCGGCGATTAAACTGCTTTCATTCGGCGTCTCATCAAAAATGAAAACATTTTTGAAAACTACAAGTCTCATGGGTTTTAGTGGTGAAAAAATAATTTTAAAAATCGTTCGGGAAATGAGTTTACTCCCTGCTACTTTCTTTGTATACATTCGACTATACGGGATTTACGGGAAATCGCGGGTTTTCGGTTGCCGGCGATTAAACTGCTTTCATTCGGCGTCTCATCAAAATTTTTGAAAACTACAAGTCTCATGGGTTTTAGTGGTGAAAAAATAATTTTAAAAATCGTTCGGGAAATGAGTTTACTCCCTGGGTACTTTCTTTGTATACATTCGACTATACGGGCCGAGCCCGGGATTTACGGGAAATCGCGGGTTTTCGGTTGCCGGCGATTAAACTGCTTTCATTCGGCGTCTCATCAAAAATGAAAACATTTTTGAAAACTACAAGTCTCATGGGTTTTAGTGGTGAAAAAATAATTTTAAAAATCGTTCGGGAAATGAGTTTACTCCCTGCTACTTTCTTTGTATACATTCGACTATACGGGCCGAGCCCGGGATTTACGGGAAATCGCGGGTTTTCGGTTGCGGCGATTAAACTGCTTTCATTCGGCGTCTCATCAAAAATGAAAATATTTTGAAAACTACAAGTCTCATGGTTTTAGTGGTGAAAAAATAATTTTAAAAATCGTTCGGGAAATGAGTTTACTCCCTGCTTACTTTCTTGTATACATTCGAATACGGGCCGAGCCCGGGATTTACGGGAAATCGCGGGTTTTCGGTTGCCGGCGATTAAACTGCTTTCATTCGGCGTCTCATCAAAAATGAAAACATTTTTGAAAACTACAAGTCTCATGGTTTTAGTGGTGAAAAAAAATTTTAAAAATCGTTCGGGAAATGAGTTTACTCCCTGCTTACTTTCTTTGTATACATTCGACTATACGGGATTTACGGGAAATCGCGGGTTTTCGGTTGCCGGCGATTAAACTGCTTTCATTCGGCGTCTCATCAAAATGAAAATTTTTGAAAACTACAAGTCTCATGGGTTTTAGTGGTGAAAAAATAATTTAAAACGTTCGGGAAATGAGTTTACTCCCTGCTTACTTTCTTTGTATACATTCGACTATACGGGCCGAGCCGGGATTTACGGGAAATCGCGGGTTTTCGGTTGCCGGCGATTAAACTGCTTTCATTCGGCGTCTCATCAAAAATGAAAAATTTTTGAAAACTACAAGTCTCATGGTTTTAGTGGTGAAAAAATAATTTTAAAAATCGTTCGGGAAATGAGTTTACTCCCTGGTTACTTTCTTTGTATACATTCGACTATACGGGATTTACGGGAAATCGCGGGTTTTCGGTTGCCGGCGATTAAACTGCTTTCATTCGGCGTCTCATCAAAAATTTTTGAAAATACAAGTCTCATGGTTTTAGTGGTGAAAAAATAATTTTAAAATCGTTCGGGAAATGAGTTTACTCCCTGCTTACTTTCTTTGTATACATTCGACTATACGGGCCGAGCCGGGATTTACGGGAAATCGCGGGTTTTCGGTTGCCGGCGATTAAACTGCTTTCATTCGGCGTCTCATCAAAAATGAAAAATTTTTGAAAACTACAAGTCTCATGGGTTTTAGTGGTGAAAAAATAATTTTAAAAATCGTTCGGGAATGAGTTTACTCCCTGCTACTTTCTTTGTATACATTCGACTATACGGGCCGAGCCGGGATTTACGGGAAATCGCGGGTTTTCGGTTGCCGGCGATTAAACTGCTTTCATTCGGCGTCTCATCAAAAATGAAAACATTTTTGAAAACTACAAGTCTCATGGTTTTAGTGGTGAAAAAATAATTTTAAAATCGTTCGGGAAATGAGTTTACTCCCTGGGTACTTTCTTTGTATACATTCGACTAAACGGGCCGAGCCGGATTTACGGGAAATCGCGGGTTTTCGGTTGCGGCGATTAAACTGCTTTCATTCGGCGTCTCATCAAAAATGAAAACATTTTTGAAAACTACAAGTCTCATGGGTTTTAGTGGTGAAAAAATAATTTTAAAAATCGTTCGGAAATGAGTTTACTCCCTGCTACTTTCTTTGTATACATTCGACTATACGGCCGAGCCGGGATTTACGGGAAATCGCGGGTTTTCGGTTGCCGGCGATTAAACTGTTTCATTCGGCGTCTCATCAAAAATGAAAACATTTTTGAAAACTACAAGTCTCATGGGTTTTGTGGTGAAAAATAATTTAAAACGTTCGGGAAATGAGTTTACTCCCTGGGTACTTTCTTTGTATACATTCGACTATACGGCCGAGCC
>JASGCC010004586.1:0-19315 GCA_030067915.1 Hydractinia echinata | reverse complement strand
GCGAGTTCATGTATTTCACATTGTGACACTAGTAATGACAATCGTTTTTAGGACTTGAACCAAAATACATCACTCCTGATTCAATTTTTTGTTAATATTGGAGAAAGGTGTAATGTAGCAGGATCAAGAAAATTTTTGTAACTTGATCAAGAACAACAAATTTGAGGTTAGTAACCTGTTGTTATTTTTCGTGGGTAGAATATCAGATATTCTGTAGCCATCAAGTTCATTTTAGGATGCACTTGCTGTCGCAAAGATTCAAGTTGAATCAGGAGCACAAATTCTGGACATAAACATGGATGAAGGAATGTTAGATGGAGAAAAATGCATGGCATTGTTTTGTAATTTGATTTCAACAGAACCAGACATTGCAAGGGTGTTGTATGAATACTTGTGTTGTTTGTTGTTCTTTCTTGTCACCCTTACTGCTGTCATTTTTATTATTGGTTTGTTTACATTGTAACAGGACAGTATGTGCAATTTTTTGGTTTATTTTCAGGTACCTTTGTGTATTGATTCATCAAAGTTTGATGTCATATAGAAGCTGGTTTAAAATGCTCACAGGGAAATGCATTGTTAACAGTATCAGTTTAAAAAATGGTGAAAAAGACTTTATAGAAAAAGCTGTACTGATTAAAAAGTATGGCGCAGCGGTTGTAGTAATGGCGTTTGATGAAGATGGACAGGTGAGAAAAAAGACTAATTGTGTATTTGTAGCTTTTCTATTTTGCCTTAAATGAGTCTCTATATTGGGACATAGAACATTTTGCATCAAAAAATAGGTATAGCTACTAACACTTATATACGTTTCATTAGGTATGGTAGCCCATTATGAATATCTAAATCAGAAAACGTTTACACCAATATTAATTGTGAGATTCCATTTAACCCGTAATGTTTTTATTAAACGCCTAGGACATACACATTTCAAAATCAACTTTTAATTATGACTATTATAGCGAATTATAAATTTAAAATTCAGTCCTGTGGGAAGGGGGGAGATAAAGCACTTGAAACAATTTTTAAATGTAGGCTCATTCAAAATTTACTGATACTTATTAAAAAAATGTGTATGATCTTACCCTAACCCTAAGCACCTTTACAACAGTTGGTAATGATTAAAAAGTAGTGCAAAACAAACCTCGATTTGAAAGAAGGTACATTTGCTTGAAAATAATAATGTATTATTGTGCTAGCGAATGCTCTAGTTATTTATAACTGCATATTTACATCAAATGATATATTTGTATTTATGTTTGAGATCGTGGCGTCAATACAATTGAATTGTATTTTGTATTTTTTTAAGACATAGCACTCTGAATGAAAAACAATTGATCAAACTTTCTAGGCTGCCGATTTACAAAGAAGGGTTGAGATTTGTGAGCGGTCGTATAACATTCTTGTGGAGCGGGTTAACTTCAATCCTAACGATATCATATTTGATCCAAAATTTTGACAATAGCGACTGGTATGGAAGAGCACAACGAGTATGGCATCCATTTTATAAAGGCAATATCAGAAATCAAGGTTATCTTTCTTACTCTACTTTTTTCTTCGTATTGTGCATACTTTTATCTAGCAATGTCTTTTTCTGTTCTACTTGTTTGCTAGTAAGTCAAATTCTTTGTTTTTTTATTTTTAGGCAAAATGTCCAAATGTCAGAATAAGTGGTGGATTATCAAATCTGTCGTTCTCATTTCGTGGTGTTGAAGTAGTTCGAGAAGCTATTCATACAGTGTTCTTGTACCATGCAATCAAAGTAGATAATTTTTTGCTGAACTACTTCATGTTATACATTTTTCTTGTAACTATTTTTCAGACTTGGTCGAAAAAACTTCATCTAACAGTGAGCTGATTTCAGCCTGTCAACCTTGACCAGCACAGCTAACCGGGATCATATGAACACTCCCTAAGTTACTTTATGTATAGGAGAACCACAAAGTGTACAATATGGGTGTGGTTCATTTTTCAGGCTGGTCTTGATATGGCTATAGTTAATGCAGGTGCCATTCCACAATATGATGAAATTCCTGCAGATCTTTTAAAATTGTGTGAAGATTTAATTTGGAATAAATCGCCAAATGCAACAGAAAAAATGTTGGTGTTCGCTCAGGTAGGAAAGCTTAAAAGAAATGCTTAATTCATTGTTTAAAAGCTCGTTGTGACATTATGGATACTGTTTAGTCTGTTGGCAAGTCCACTACAAAGCAAAACATCGATGAAGAAGCATGGAGAAAAGATCATGTGATAAAAAGACTTGAATACGCTTTGATCAAGGTTTGCGTGCTTTCTAGTTTTCTGTTGTACTTTTCATTATTTTTCTAAACATTCACCCAGCATAACAACTTCAGTTGCAGTTGGTATTGCAATCATTGATGGAATTGCAAAGTGATCCCAGTGCATTGAAAGTGTTAGCTACAGGTGCCATGAAAATTACGTCTGGGTTTCTTCTGATTGATCGTGCTATGCTTAAGCATGTTCGATATGCATTATATGTTATCAATACATAAATACATGTCTCGTATTTTACATGTAAAATCTGACTGCCAATTATTTTCACGAGTCTAGGTAGTAAAAGAAAAAAACAGAAAATATAATTAAATTTTGAAAATGATTTCGGATGTTAGCAAAACAAAACATTTAAAACAAAGCTCTCGTAATGTAAATACGTCTGTCTGTCTGTCTGTCTGTCTGTCTGTCTGTCTGTCTGTCTGTCTGTCTGTCTGTCTGTCTGTCTGTCTGTCTGTCTGTCTGTCTGTCTTTTTTTAAACCAATTAGCTTCTGCATTTATTAATTTTGCCTGTTTCTTTTTAGGGAATTGATAAGTATGTGATTGAAGATGTGGAAGAAGCACGACTAATGACAGACCATTTTCCAAGACCGCTAAAAATTATCGAGGGTCCGTTGATGAGTGTAAGGATTATAAGTGTTATGTGAAAGAGGTGTTATTCATTACTCGGTGTATACAACCCTCTACACAATAATTTTGAATGTTACAGGGAATGTCTGTAGTTGGAGATAGATTTGGAGCAGGAAAGATGTTCTTACCTCAGGTAAGCAAAAGCAATCCATGTCTTTTTAGGGCGGAGGGTGAGGTGGGGGGTGGGGGTGTTGGTTCTTATTGGGGAGTGTATGTGATAGATTATGTTTTTACTTTTGTTCCACTGTTTGATTTTAAGATAATTGTAACTTTTTAAAAATTAACATTTTATTAAAGACTTATCTTGTAGGTGATCAAATCTGCTCGTGTTATGAAAAAAGCAGTTGGTTATTTGGTCCCATTTATGGAAGAAGAAAAACGTGGATCCTCGGTTGAACATTTTGTAAGTTTGGATTATATATTGTTTTTCTTGTTGTCAACAGAACTTAAACACCTTTAAAACGAATATGTTTGCAGGAAAGCCATTTAAAAACTACAAACAGTAATTTCGTCTTCTTTTGTATTATATTTACACAATTTAACTTGTCAAAGTTCATCTGTCATTGTTCACAACGGACTTAGGACTTCTGGTCTTTGTTGTGAGAATAATCTAGAAATCTTGCGACATGAAATTTCGCTTCCTACATTTACCTACAAAGACAGGAGATAGGTTTGTTTTTGTTGCATACAGAAGTTGATATTAGTGTTCTTTCATCCTTTTATAGAGTTCTTATAACGGTACGATTGTTCTTGCCACAGTAAAAGGTGATGTTCATGATATTGGGAAAAACATAGTTGGTGTTGTACTGGGTTGCAACAACTTCAGGTAAACTGACACTGAGAAATAAGGGATTGAAATTAAAACCACTTTCAAAAATACTTTACCTTTTCTTTTCAACAGAAATCCCCATCACTAACATATTTTACCTTTATCGACTTCATAGGCTGATAGAAGGTTACTTCTAAGAAAAATATAAGGCTCTCGTAACGTGAAAATACTGCTGTCAGGTTTGGGTTGAATCAATCAATCTAGGTTTATGCTTTGTAAGTCTTTTTTGCTAAGGTTGCAACCACCACATATAGTACTGGAAATTTTAAAAAGAAAAGAGAGATCTCTAAAATTACTGAGTTATAAGAATATTCATTAATTTCTAATGCTGGAAATATATCCACTCACAACTACCCCTTCTGTTCAGAGTTATAGATTTGGGTGTTATGACTCCATGTGAGAGAATTCTTGAAACAGCAATCGAGGAGAAAGCAGACTTCATCGGATTGTCAGGTCTCATCACACCATCACTTGATGAAATGATTCATGTTGCAAAAGAAATGGAACGAAAAGGCTTTAAAATCCCACTCCTGATTGGTGGAGCTACAACATCAAGGTTGCCATTTCTTACAAACGTGTAGATACATGACATTGAAAGATGCGTTTCATGTTGAAAGTGACGTTGTTATTGTTTTGTAGGACACATACCGCTGTGAAGATAGCTCCAAGATATAGTAACACAACAATTCATGTACTGGACGCATCAAAGAGTGTAGTAGTGGTAGGTTTTTTATTTCGCAAAATATTTTTAGTTAATAAATATTAATATTACTTAGTTGGTCACTCATGTCAATTTTTATGAAAGCACATGATAAAAATATCCGTACTTAGTTGATCACTCGTGTCAAATTTTATTAAAAAATATGATGACGATATCCGTACTTAGTTGGTCACTCATGTCAATTTTTATGAAAACACATGATAAAAATATCCGTACTTAGTTGATCACTCGTGTCATTGTTTAGGCGCAAGCTTTGTTGGAGGAGGATACTCGTACTGAGTTAATCGAAGAAATCGATGAAGAATATGAAGAAATTCGTGAGGATTATTTCGATTCTCTAAAGGTTAGTTTGAGCTGCATTCACAAAAACGATAATGGAATATTAATCAAGAACATATTTTTTAGTAGACAGTGAAGTCAAGTTTTTCTATTTATGTAGTGAAAGTGTCAAGTTGAAAAACAAAGTTGGGTTTTTTATTTAGGATCGAAAATATGTTGATTTGGAAACAGCTCGTCAAAGAAAGTTGAAACTGGATTGGTCCACATTTAAGCCAGGTAATCGAGACCGTCGAACATAACTGTAATTCTCATAGTGTGTAAACGACTGAAGTGTTAAAAAATGCCTTGGCAAATGTTTCAGTTTTTATATTATAGTGGAACCTACTTTTGTTGGGAATAAAGTTTTTAAAGATTTTGATATTAAAAAGATTGCTGGCTACATTGATTGGAAGCCGTTTTTTGATGTGTGGCAATTGCGTGGTAAATACCCTAACCGTGGGTATCCAAAAATATTTAAGGATGCTACCGTGGGTAAGCGCTTTGTTCAGTTTTTCTTCCATGTTTTTTATTGCTTTAAAGACTTATACAATAAACCCGTAAGAACAAAATTTGTTCAACTCCATGTATGTTTATGTTGATGAATCTTTGGTTTATATAGGTGAGTCTTTATCATGGCACATCTATGTGTCCATTGTTAACAGAGAATGTTTTTTGTATACTGTGTGATGCTATATAATACGGGCCAACTTCTTTGTTTGTACATCAGTTTGTTTGCTGAATATGAGATTTCACGCTGTAAATTATTAACTGGAATTCGCAGAAATAGCAAATGGAAAGTTTTGTTAAATAAGGACGATTTGAGATACGCGATATGAGCGTATGAAAAAATGACTGTATGCCAGTCGTCGATAATTGTTTTGCACTATATAGCAACATTCGACCCCCGGTATCTTCAGAAGATTAAAACATGTCTAAAGTTTAAAGTACTGGGTGGATAATAATCTATGTGTTATTCCCTTCTGTTTTCTCCATCGTACATTCAACATTCAAATTGGTTCATTGATTGATGCTTTAATGTAACGTTTTCAAGTTCTTACAAGATTTAGTTTCAGTTTGTTTAAGGGAAATTGTTGTTATAGTTCACCCTGGTGATCTACCAATATTTTGGTGTTGATATTGGTAAATTGTGTTTTGTTTTTATAAAAAACTAACTGAATGATGAGATCGTCAGTTAATTGCTACCGTCATCAGAGTTTCGGCCCTGTCCTAGCACGAATTAGTAGTTGTTGTAGTTATTCATAAACTGTCATAGGGGGAGAAAGGGAATTTGTTCAGGTTGTGTAAGTATTTGAGACATCGGTATCTGGCTGTTTATGTTTTTTCAGAAAGCAGAAGAAAGAGCTGTAACTCTAGGAAATTCCTTTCAGGAGCGGAAGCGCAGCAAGTGTTTAACGACGCACAAACCATGCTAAATGACATTATTACAAACAACTCTTTGCAAGCGGTGGGTGAGGTGTCCTTCTATCCTGCGAATAGCGTGGGAGATGATATACATTTATTTAAAACGACGGATGGCACGAAAAAACATGTTGCTACTTTGTATGGGCTGAGACAACAGGTAAACATTTTTTTTATTTTGTATGACTGGCTTAACCGTTAAAACAAGATAGCGATTTTGTACCTTCGTATCACATCGTCTGACAAAGAAGTTGATCAAAATGAAATCTTAATTTTCCGAAGTTTAATAGGGTTTGTTTTGAATTAGGCAACTGTCAAACAAGTATAGAAACGAGACTAGTTCAGCCTGAAACAGCATATTGACATGTCTTGCTTAAATATCACTTATCATCAGCTTATTGGTCGTTTTACTCGTACCTTACGTAAATAACAACAACACCTTTACAATGCACATTATTGTTATTTTTAAAACTTGACCCTTTTGTGTATGTAACGTATTTCCCTTCATTAGTTTTGCTTTTTGTTAATATAGGCTGAGAAAGATTCAAACAAAGAGACACCATACGTTTGTTTGTCAGACTTTGTAGCGCCCTTAGAAACGGGCGCAAATGATTATATTGGTATGTTTGTGGTCTCCTGTCACGGCGCAGAAGAACTTTCCGAAAGGTAGTTTATTCTTGATTATTTGATATATTAAACAAGAAAATGCTGTGCATATTAACAATTGCGAAAAAGAACGATGTTTTTGTGATGTTTTTGTGTAAAAACAAACCTATATTATATTATCATAATTTATGGAGGTTAAAATAAGAGATCAATTTGCACACTTTTTCCGCACTTTGTGAATATAGCGCGTATAAAAGTGACTGTTTTAAGCAACCTTAAAAAACGAATTGACGATTAGCCTGAGCCGAAACTAAACCATCGCGCTATCGCGATTGAAAAAGTACTTTTTTATTTTAACGTTGGTTTAGTTACAAATCTTCTTTCGACGATTACAATTCCATCATGGTGAAAGCAATCGCTGATAGGTTAGCTGAGGTACACACCATTACTTGCTCCTAAAGTTATCATTCCGATGTTTTTCCTTGCGTGCAGTAATTTAATTACCTTCATTGTTTCCGTTTAGGCGTTCGCTGAGTTGCTTCATGAAATGGTTCGCACAGAATTATGGGGCTATTGTTCGGACGAGAATATGACGTCATCCGACCTTCACAAAATAAAATATCAGGTTTTTAATTTTAATTTTTTACTTATTCTTAAAATATTCTCGCAAATATTTTTCCAAGTTGGGTATGTTTTTACATTTAGAAAAACCTTTAAATTATTGCGTGTTGTACATAATTTAGGGGCTGTTTATATCAGAGGCGGGACGGAACGATTTATCAATACTTATACTAAAAACCACGTGACAATTTCGTCTCGTCTCGTCTCGGCTAAGCGTGATCCCGCTTAAGCTTAGTGGGATCCCTGCTTGTCTCCTGTAATAACACCCATATTCTGATGTCGGGCCAACATCTCGTACACGATCAACCTGTATTTTTTGGATCTAACTGGTACAAGCGAGGTCCTATAAAATGACCTTGTCCGTTCGTTACCAGCTGTTCTCAAAGTTGAATCATTTTTTCTGGGTTTTTTTGCACAATGACAGGGAACAATAGACCCTCGAATGTGATGAAGTTAGTTTTTTTTAAAAAATCTTATCGGCTTAGAAGTGACGAATTTATGCGCCAAATGAGCAAAAACGATTCTAAAATATGGTTCTGGACATTTCTCAGGATTGGATTATTGGTTTATTCTGATATTTGCACAAAGATATAGAATTTTTTTACGGATTTTTTAACTTTTCTGAGGATTGGATTATTAGTTCTTTCTGGTGTTTTAAATCCAGGTAGGTCCATTGATGTTTCGCTTGTTATTTTAGGGCATAAGACCAGCTCCAGGCTATCCCAGTCAACCCGATCATTTAGAAAAACTGACCATGTGGTCTGTAATGGAAGCGAAGGAGCTTACGTCTGTAACGTTGACAGAATCTCTTGCAATGGACCCTGCATCCTCCGTGTCTGGTCTGTATTTTGCGCACCCAAAATCATTCTATTTCGCTACCGGTAAAATATGCAAAGATCAGGTTAGGATTTTTTTTACTTGTACAACCGAGTCCTGATTATAAAGACGTGTGTGTTTCGATAAACTACACGCTTTTTCTTTTATAAGAATATGCTTTATAAGAATATCAACCTAAGTCTATTGCTTAGAGCAGTAGAGAGATAAGAATAATGACCGGCCTGGTTAAAATTTTAGTATTTATATTAAAGAAAAGCGTGTTTAAATAAATTTCTGTAACTGTTCTTAATAACCTCGCTTTTTCAGGTTGAAGACTATGCCCGAAGAAAGAAGAAACCAGTCTCTGAAATTGAGACCTGGTTGTCACCTGTTCTAGCCTACGATCGAGATGCTTTATGACGTCAGATTTAGCTAGATAAATATATTCAAATATAAAACAGAAATTAATATTGTTTTGTTATTTTCATATTTTCGTGCAATTACCCCCAAAAACTCATACTCCGAGATACTCCCGAGTTACACTGTCACAGTGACTTTTGTTTACATGCGGAAAGAAATTTATGCGGAATTTATTTTTGCGATTGAGATACCTCGATGAAAATTTTTTACGGAACATATTTTTTGCGATTACAAGATTTTCTATACAAATTAAGGAACTTGCATTGCGTTTGATATCACAAACATCACATCAAGAATTCCGAATATATCTCCTAATTTTTTAGGGCAACATCCATTTATCTTATTTAACCCAGTTTTTATAATGGTTTTTCTTTTGTGGAATATAGAGGTCAACTAATGCGGAAATGAAATCTGACCAATCCAATTTGTCTCCCTTCTTTAATTCCATTGACATCCTCGATTCTTAAGAATGTAAGTTACACTTTCACTAATTCGAATTCTCTTAAAATCTAAATTTTTGTATTCATTTTCCTCGCTAATCCTCGCCAAAATTCGCAAAAATGAGTTACGCAAAAATTCCTGAAAAATGAAAGTTTCCTACATGTTTTTTGATTTCCGCCAGCGAAGGCGGAATCTTTAAAATCGCCTGAGGAGATAGACAGACAGACAGACAGACAGACAGACAGACAGACAGACAGACAGACAGACAGACGGACAGACAGACAGACAGACAGATAGATAGAGACAGCGCAGCTAGGCTGGACGCCCGAAACTTATCCAAGCTAAATCCTCGTTTTGACAGATTTTTTTCTGAGAACGAGGCTAAAATGAGTTTTAAGCCAATAAGAATCCTAACAGTGCAATAAATTGTTTTATTATCCAATGAACAATACTTTATTTTAAAGTTTATATGCTATCGAAAGTTAAAGCTCATGCAGTATAGCATAATGAAGATCGTCTTTTAGTGCGCCATCTTTGATGTTATTAACGTTTCCCTTTAATAATTACGTCATTTCCTTCTGTACAATTTTGCAAGCACGTAGGCTAAAGTTATATTCAGCAGAACTAATTAATTATTCATGAATTTTAATTTAAAGAGGAATTGTTGAGGCTGAATATTTTTGGTGAAAGATAATGTATTATAGCTATAAAATCTTGACAAGTGTGTTATAAAGAAAAAATAAGAATGTGTAGTCTGAAAATAACCTTTCGTAACTGATTATGTAAAAAAAAAAATTGCTGCCACCTTAAAGGCGCGTAATCACCCTGTAAGCAACTTTTTTTAGAGGTGCCTATTTTATTGTAAAAATTGAAAGATATACATAAGAAAACATTATCCTGAAAATTTTATTGAAAACTGACAACCAGAACATGTTCAAATGTTTCATAGAAATAACAAACTCACCCCAATTTCTCTTCGCCTACAGAACCGCCATTGCATTTCATTGCACGAATCATGCGATAATAAACGCACGGCAAAATCGATCACATGGTTGCTGGATTCATGCCATTACAGAAAAAATAATGAATGAGGGAGAGTATCCGTAGCTGTGTTTCCATCGTAATGCTTTTATAAATGTATCCACAAAGTTCCGAACATGATAAATCACATAAATCAATCGAAGTTTCTGCGTTATTTTTATTATTTAAACGTTTTAACTTACTGAAATCAGACTTCTTTGCAACACTGACCACTTCTTGTTGTTGTTTCTGAAGACAGCTTCGCCTCGCTAGCTGTCTTACTTTTTGATTATTTTCCTTTGTTCAAACAGTTAGTCGTTTCCTTATGGAGACAGTATCAGAGCTAGACAATTAGAATACCTAAATTTTCAGAATTTCCCCTTTCATGCTCTAAATTTAATTATCTCCATAGTGCTTCAACTATCTTCAACTATCACAATGAGCATTCTCCCCCGTTGGTTTTTTGGCTTATAATATGCAGTAATCCCGGTCATGCTAATAAAAAAAGAAAGAGCGTGATAAGCATTAATTATCATAATTAATAACCACGAGGCAATGTTGTGATTTCTTCTTTCTGTTTTGTTTTGTCTGGTCTCCAAAAACAATGACGAATAGAATAGAAGAAAATTAAATCCAAGTGGAGAAAGTATACGGATGTTTTTACGTGCGGCCACTTTTTTAAACAGAACCAAAATTTCTTTCCACTTTTTGATGGCATGTTTTGCAAAGAAAAAACAAGCCAAAAAGAACAGCATGGTGAACGGAGCCTACCATATTGGCGATTTTATCGAACTCCATCTCAGAGCTCATTTAAAGTTAAGGCCATTTGTTTACCTACGGTTTTACACGAACATTTTGCGACGGCCCGCTTATTAGACAAGAATAAGAGATCAACAAGATCGTTAAATATGGCGGCTGGAAAAAACACACAATAAATTCAAGATATTAAAGTACCATTATTTCCATTTCTAGTACGTTTTACATCCTCAAATTTTCAGGAAAGTCATAACTCCGTCTGAACTTTGAAATAAATAAATAAAATGTATATGTTAATTTTTTTCGATAAGGGTGATTACGCGCCTTTAAAGATATTTTTCAAGTTGTTTTTCAGAGAAAAAGAGAAAATAGATAAATTTTCAGCCTTGCCGTTGTTTTCATTTTGTTTTTATTGTTCATCAATTTTCAGGTTTATTATTTTTCTTTTAAAATTGTTCATATAGAGAAATGAAGTTTATGTAAGTTAAGTTAGCTATGATTTACAGTTACAATAATAATCAAAAATTGAATTTTAAAATTTTAGAATATTCAATGATTTTGTTCCCCCATATTACTCAGTCCTCTTCAAAGTTCAGTACTTTTTCAGAATATTGCTAATGGCGGAAATCTTTAAGCCGCAGGGCCTCTTGTTTGTTATAAAAGATAACGTGTATATGCTGTGAGCGAATTTTTCTCAAGTGGAAAACGAGTTTGATGTCAAACGAAACTTACACCTTATATTTTAGATTTTATTTACGTCATTTTCGCAATCACATTTCTATTTTATTGAAAACAAGGTCATGGAAGACTATTAAAAATTTATTACCAACCAAGGATCCTCTGTTCTTGTAGCTCTGTCAAAAGAAATTCTACTTTCAAATTTTACACAATTCAGAGTAGATTTTTGATCAACCTTGTTCACAGGACCTTTTTTATTTCCGTTATAACGGCTGAGGGGCCCTCTAGTAAAGCGCCACACTTAGAAAAGCAGCGCTTGTTAGAAAAATAGTACTAAGTAGAAAGGATAACTAACAAGAAGAACAGAAGGATAGTTGTACAATACACTATACATTTTTTAGATTTAAGATATTTTTCTTTCTTTCAAAAACCAAGGTAACTTCACAATTTTCTCAAATTCATGCTCGTATGTTAGTTCGAAGCAAGTCAAATGTTTTTTTCGCTTCTTTTATTTCATTACCCAATCTTTTACTTTTTAAAAAAGCAAAAAACTTTGCTGGAACCACCAGTTCAACTTCACGTTTACGTTTTCCAACTACTTCGCAAATTAGGCGATGCTGTTTAGCAGCTACAAGGAAAGGGTGTAATGTTGACAAAAGTTCTATTGGGGACATGACCGAGGAAAGTCTCATCACTATAAATTCCCAAAGCGTGTTTATCGTAATCACGGGCTTCTTCTCGGGTATCAAATTTTACGGTACGAAATTCATTGGAGTCCAAATATCTTTGTACACATGGTGACCATGAATGTGTGTACCAAACAAAATTTGGTAAACCTTGTCGAACTCTTACAATTCTAGCCATGTTATATTTTTCAACTCTCTATCGTTGTGGCTAAAAAATGTCAATATTCGACATCCGCGGAGTTTGAATGTTTTGAAAACAGAAGTCATATCATTGCAATCATTGTCAGTGGAAATAATCAACGATATTTATTACAAAAGAACCTACTTACAATAAAAGACACATAAGAACGAGAGACATTAAGTGTGGAAAGATAATAGGTACATTATTCTGCTCTCGTTGCAACGATCTGAGCTAGACTTTAGAATTTACTCTTCAAAAATCAAAAACTAAAATTACCTCGGAGCATGGCTGCGCAGCTATATAAAAAACTACAATTTTTGGTATAAATCTTACCCTGCACTTGCGCAATAAATTTACCCTGCACTTGCGCAATAAATTTACCCTGCACTTGCGCAATAAATTCTGAACCCTTTGACCTAAATTACCGTAGCTGCACGGCTGCAGGGTCATCCAACATCAAAGCATTATCAACGGCTCCATGATCTGAAAGTCTGTCACTTCAACTGGCACGTTCTCTTGTTTAATAGTCCGTGACCCACGCAGACAAAGCAGTTGAGAACCTAATAAATTGAAGCTACGGTGTGTCCGCAACTAATTTTAGGTTACATCTATAGATTCTCTTCTCTTTTCTGCAATCAAACTTGACAGTCGACTGTAAAAAGTGCTGCACTCGCGAGACATACCTCCAAAACATGAGAATATCATAGGAGTAAACGATCCTTAGTCTAGAATTATTCTTCGATTGCAATCATTGGACTGTGTATTAAACGGGATTGACAGAATTGGGAATGAACATGAAGAAAGCACTTCTCACAAGGTAGAAAAAACTAGATCATACACATTAGAGTTTAAAATTAAAAAGTAATTTGCAGAGAATAATAGTAACAGGGCAAGAAATTTAATGTTGGCGAAAAAAGAGAATTGAAGAAAAAACAATCTAAAATACCTCATGTACGAGGCGGTACTGTAAAAAAGCGGCTGACAGGAGCCGGACGAAAACTTACAGGTATTGATGTCAAGGAAAAGATATTGAATAGGAGTCACGAATGTAGAGAGAATAAACTTCGTGTTTCCAGAAAACTGATAATGCGTGAAGTTAACATGTTTTTTGATAAGAGTGTTGGAGATAACGAATGTGCACAAAAAGCTTTTGTGGCATCACGATGGCTGGAAAAGTTTATAAAAGAAATTGTCTCTCCTTGCGAGCACCAACAACAACAGCACAAAAAGATCCTGCATTTTTTATTAATAAAGTTGTTACGTACGTATTGCAAGTCCGCCGCTTAACTGAAAGCCATCATTACACCCCACAATTAGTAATATACTGCCCCGAACAACTGTTGATGCAGTTGGTGCAAGAGAGATTTGTCTAAAGTCAACGTGCCACGAGATAGTTAGAATATTTGTGTGTCTAAATGCAAAAGCTGATCGCACAAAGCTAAAGCCCTTCATAGTTTTTGGTGGAGCCAAACGGAAGGCAGCAGCTTTACATAAGGAATACAAATCACGTTATATTGTTACTTCGTCATCAAATACATGGATGTATGAAGATCTTACCCTTCAGTATGTGGAAAGCATGATCAGAAACCTCTCGTTCGCACCTCGACTTTTAGCTTGGGATCCATTTCAATTTTTACTTAATAGCCTGTGTTACGAAACTATTAGAAGATAGCAAAGTTGATTCGATAATTATACAAGGAGGCTATACAAAGTACATGCAAGCACCAGATGTATCTTGGAACTAACCCTTTAAGGTTGAGCTTACTGAATGATACGATGAATGGATGTGTAATAAAACACACATACACAGCAGCTGGAAATCCAAATCCGCCCCCAAGACGAAAGATGGTTGAATGGGTTCTCGAATCTTGGGCTGCACTGCCTCAAGATATCATTATAAAATCGTTTAAGGCGTGCGCATGGAATCTTGCAATTGATGGAAGCCAAGATGATTTGATTCATTGCTTCAAAAAAAAGGAACATCATCTGCAGCGGGTGCTGAGTTGTTGAAGCAACAAATGTTAGTTCGAGGTGATCCAACACTTACGAATGACTTGTTTGAGAACGTTGCAGAAGATACAAAATAATTTCTTTTGGTGGATCAGAATGACGACGAGGATGATATTATTGACATTTTGAGTGTATTATTATGTTGTGTTATGTTTTTGAACAGAGAGAGGAAAAATAAATTCGTTGATTTGTCATGTTGGAAATTATTTTATTTTCGCCGCCCTCTAGTGCCGCCCTCTAGTGCCGCCCTCTAGTGCCGCATTCATTGAGTTCATTTTTAAATTAGTGCCGGGGCGCTAAAAGAAGGAAATACGGTATCTATTTATAGCTAACTTTTGAGAGCTAACAGACTAACAAATACATTTTTTTTTCACGAAATAAACATTCGCGAAAGTTTTTCCACTAAGTTTTTTTTTTAAAAAGTGGAACGGAATGACTCCTAAAAGGTTAGAAAAGCTTTTGTTCGACGAAAACGTATAAATCTCAAGCTTATCTTTCAAAATTTTAGATGTCGTTAAACAGAGACAACACGATGAGCTGTATTTGTTCAAAAATGCTATGTTACTAGCTTAAGAAGGTATTTAATACCTCTAAAAAGATTTTAAAGTCATTGTTGTTGCTTCGACAGGCTTTATGTGCAATAAACTTTTCTACACAAAATTTCGAAGGATATAGAGTTACAAGCAAGGCAAGTGCTTTTATGCATATGTAATATATGTAGGGGACTTTTCTGTTATTTTCAGTTATATTTAGATCTCCAATATGATATTTTCGTGCCTTTCGTGTAAGTCACCAAAGTGGAAAACCAACAGCCCTTTTTGTTGCCCCTTTAAACAAGCAAAAATTTGTTATAAAAAAAGATAATGAATAAAAGGTGAAAAATAATTTGTTGCACTTAAATAGGTTTTTTTTTCTTCACTCGTTACAACAAATATACAACACAAGCACACTCCCTCTCAATTGAACATTTGTATTGAAGAAGCGCGTGTGTGGATAATTAGTTCTGTTACAAAAGTATTATTCAGCTCCCACAAAATATACCCAGCTCAAAAGTTGGTCATCATTTCTTTTCTGCTGTTTCTGCATTTTAACTTGATTGTTTTGTTTCGTAACTTGTCACCTTCATGACGTCACGTGTTCATGTTTTTTATGTAAAACTGGTTATTACATAATGGCGGTGTAGCGGCGAATTCATCAGAATATGAATCAGCATTTGTATCTGCGGTGTATTCGCAAAACTTTTTCTTCTTTTCTTGCTTCCGTTCTTTTACTTCGATTGCTCGATCTCTTTGTCGGCGATTTTTAAACCAATTGCTAACTTGTGTTATTGAAAGTTCTGTTGCTCGGGACAATTCTCTTTTCTCTCGTGGCGAGGGATAAGGGTTTTGCTTGTACCATTTCCGTAAAACAGCTCTCGACTTTTCTTTGAAACAATAACTTGTCTCTTCACCGTCCCATATTGTTCGTGGGAGGGGATATTTTCGTCGTATACGATACTTGGCTACTGCCCCTAACGGTCTACCACGAAAACTTTCAGCTTCTAGGTAGTGAGCGTTCAGCCAAAGCATTTGTAGCTTTGGGTGCCAACTTGGTGCGAAATTATTGTTTTCAATGATGTGACGAAGTTCTTGCAAATTACCTCGATGGTAAGCCACAACTGATTTCGCCACTAATACGGACTCGTTAACGTAAACGTCATCGTAATCTGGTAACGACCAGAGAAATCTCGCTAAATAGTCGATGTTACCGTTTTGTTCAAGCGCCTGGCAAATACAAGCTACTTGTTCATGTGTATAGTTTCCTATTGTCTGTTGGCTATTATACTCCATACATGAAGGAAGGAATTGTAGCGTTGCCATGACTTTAATCAGAAAATTTCCTTGTAACTATCTTTTAACTCTACAGAACCTTTTAAAGTATCTATCTATCATTGACAAGATCACCAGCCAAATATTTTTGCCTTCGTTTCATTCATTCAACTGAGTATACAACCTCGATGACAAATTTCCAACACTTTGGTATGTGACAAAGCCAACTTTTTCTGACTGTTGGATATCGTCACGTGTTATGTCACGCTAACATTTTTGAAAGTAATTCGTGTCACGAATTTATTGTCGCCTTGTAATAACGTTATAAAATTTTATCCTTCGTCAAGTTTTACGATTTTGCGCGAAAATTTCGCTATTTGTTGATTAATAGTGTAATTAGATCTTTATTTCTGTTGATCAACTATATGTGCAAAGAAAATCCGGCACAAAAACACCAAAAAAAGGATAAAATATATTGCATTTTTTGCGAAAATCTTAAGATATCGTTCATACTTGCAGCAACTGTGAGAATATGATCCATCTCAGTCCTGTTGCAAGGGAAACATGTTTTATTTAACCCTAAATATACTGGGCTTTTCGCATGAAAAAAGGCCAAAATTCGATATTTTAGGGTAAAAATCTGAAAAAATCGAGATACCATGTTAATCGCATTTCCAAGCTTTGCAGAATGATTCCTTTGATGAAATAAAATTGTGAGTTTCAGGTTCTAAGGATAATTCTAACGAAAGTTATAATATTTTCCTGATTATAAGGATTTCACAGAAATTCAAGGGGTAGTTTCGAGTATTGGCCAATATCTATAATAAGACTGAAAGGTATGGGACCTAAAGAGTTATTGAAAAAGAACTGGGCGGAGGGCGGATTCCGTATTTAGGATTTAGGAGGAACGATATATGGGGTTTAAATTTTAGATAAGCGAAGCGGTGTTTTAGGGTCCATTTTCGATTTCCCCATACTGTTCTGTTTCAGTAAGTATAATCAGAGGCGTTAGCTACACATAGGTAGGTTGTAGATTGGGCAAATTCACCCGATGCTCAAAGGCATTTGCGCCGTGCGACATCATTTATGTATAAACCAGTCATTCTTTCATCAATATGTGTCAACATGCAATGAAATTCTACGAATCGTTTACATGTCAAATAAATAAATCAAATAAATTGCTACAGTGAAAAATTTGTTCATTGATTATAAAAATTAGAAAAAAGGAGAGCAGGTCTAAATATTGATTAGTTTTCACTCTCCCCCGTTTAAATAGAGTCTTTAAAAAACAGTTCCGCTGTATGTGCCAGTACGGATAAATATTTTAAAACTATAAATAAAAGCATAGAGAGTTCATTAAGCCATGTCCGAACCTTCTCTCGTGGTGATTTGTTGCTGTTGTTTTTTTTGGCTGATTCGATGTTTTGCATAAATTTGTAAAAATAAAGCCATAAAAACTATGGTTACACCAAAAATCGCTTGAGCGGACAACACATGTCGATATATTAAACAGGACAGCAAAATGCTGAACATCTGTCGTGTGACCATGATGATCGTAAAAACGAGAGGTCCGAACTCACCAATCGTGTAAAATATAAACAACTGTCCAGTCGCTGAGGTAAGCGAGATAACAACGACGTGCGAAAAAAACGACGGGTATTTCATCATAAACGAGACAGCGTAAAACATACCACCGCTTAACAAAAGAGGCGCCGAAGTAAACAAAACTGAGAAAGCGTTCACGTTAAACATCATTTGCATGGAAGAAACTTTGTACTCCTTGAATAGTTTTGATTGCCAGTTCGATGTGAAGCTATCAAATCCCATGTAACCGAGCATCAACACAATTCCTGGCACGGTAGTTGCCGCGGAGTGATGTTTATCGGATGCTGTCGACATAAGAAAAAGACTCACACCGATGGAGATCATCACAGCGACTAAATACTCATAATATTGATAGGTTTTCTTCGACACAAATTTCCCCATTAGCATTACTGGGATCATTTTCGAAGCTTTACCAAGAACCTGAGTGGGAAAGCTGACAAACTTTAGAGCCTCGTATTGACACCACGAACTGCAAATGTTTGACAAGGAGCTAAAGGAAAATTGTAAAACGGCCCGCTCCAGTTGGGGCCCGTAAAAAAAACGTAAGTAGCAGCGACGACTAGCGCAACGATACGATTCATGAAGACGAGAAATTCTGAATTTTCGAAATGGACAGCTTCATCGCCCACACCATATTTCTGCGTCATAACTTTTTCTTGAAGTACGCCCCAGGTGAGATAGGATACTTGCAGACCTAAAGCAAACAGTGGGTACTTACATATGAGTCTTCACACAAACGCTTAACGCCAGCTAAGGAGGGACTTAGCTATGTCTGAAGTTTTGATGATCGAAAAGACAAAATACAAATACTTCCCTAATTCCGAAAAACGCTGGGAAAGTGCAGCAAAACTGAACACTGAAGCGATATAACAGACCAAGTGAACGAATAAGAAAAATCATTCGCAACGATTTAGCCATCTAAGAATTTTTCATTTTTCCACAGTGTTTTCTCCGAGTGACAAAGTATGAAACATTTTGGAAAGATCTAGATACCTGTAGTACAGAAGATAAGTTTTGTTGCAACCGCAGATGAAGTTGTTCCAGTAAAACATCGAAAGATGGAGGCTGGTGCTACTGTTGCTGTTTCCTTGGTAACACCAAACACACAACATTGAATCAAACGGAACATGAAGCCTTGCCCTGGGAAAAATAATTTGATAATATGATCCAAACGTTATTCATGAAACACTTAATTGTTAGTAGTGTGTGACAACATTTAATAATTGGGATAAGAAATGGTAGTTAACACATGATTTCAAAAGGCAATAAAGTACTCTTGAAAGTCAAAAAAATTTCTGACCAGGTCAAGTTTTGATGCCGCTTACAATTTTTTTTCAACCTCCTGACTTTGTGGACAACTTGATTAGATCGAATATAATTGGTTGAAAACGTGACAATTAAATTAGGAACCATTAGAACATGATTTAATGCAAACATTTAATATTTTTTGGATACAAAAA
>JASGCC010004585.1:0-19327 GCA_030067915.1 Hydractinia echinata | reverse complement strand
AAGCAGCAGGAACAGTATTTACATTTGGATATTCATGCTCCAGTAAACCAAAAAAAACAAGTCAACAAATAGGTACCAAACCATTAAAAATGTGATATGTTGCAATATTATTTTACAAGTCTCTTTACATACTCTGTTAATACTTGGGGTGCTAACCATACTGTAGGATTGACAGCAAAGATTTGTATGCAGCTTGTCTTTTTGTTGCAATGTCACTCAACTAAACTTCTCTCTTCACCCAAACCATTCCCCACGATGTAGAGATGTCAATTTGAAGACATTGTTTAGTAGTTGCCTTGGTGAAATAGATGGACTCGTGGAGTGAACGATTGTCAGTTATACAGACAATTAGTGGCATACTGATTGGGATAATACTTCCTGTCGATTAAGACATATAATTAAGTTATCACAACCATCAGCTATAATAATAATGCTTTAACAGCTAAAGTATATCTCACAACTCTTTTAATTCTGCTTAAATTCCAATGAATTGGTACAGCTTATGGTTAGGGTCAACAAGGATAATAATATCTTCCCCTCTTGACTACCATTATTTGATAGGCACCAGTCGTATGCAAATACTTTTGAAAGCAAATTGTTGACATTTTAGTAAAAGTGATAAAGGTAGGCCTATGATGAACTTGACGAATTATCTTGTTGACAACAGTTGCTGTTTTAATTTTGGTGCTGAGTTGGCAGGTGTCGAAACTAATATATGATCTTCGAAAACTACTCATTCAGTTTATTTGTCCAATGCTGTTTGTAGTTGTTTTCGTTCTTTTTCAAGTAGTGGTTGTTGGTTGTTCGCAAAACTGCAATGTCAAAATGCAATGACAATGTTGCATTTTTCATCATTAAGAATCTCTTGCATCATTTCATAATTAGATTGTGACACTCAACCGGACCATTGTGACTTAGCTCCAGTGTTTACAATTTTAATACCACAGCTGTAAACAAGTTTTAAAAGTTTCTGATTGATAAACTCGCTGCTGTTGTGAATGTCTTGGTCAACAATAACTGTGTGGATTCTAACTTTTTTGTTTTCATTAGTAAAAGGTATAATGGCAAAATTAGTAGGTTGATTTTTCTTTCCATCACCAAATTTGTTGATGATGAAGTAACACCTTGCATCTTTCATTTGATGGTAAGTTGTAGTGTCAAAAGATTCTGCTAAAGGACCTTTTAGTTCATGTGGATGATCAAAATCAGAGTGATACATTACCACTTCATAGTCATGTTGGGAATCTTTATGTGCAAGTGTTCAATATTTAGCAGCAGACTTAAAATAAGTGTTTTGGGGTAAAGTAGAAAGAGCTTTGTCAGGGCATTTTGGAGCACAGTGGTTGATGGATTGACAAATTGTGCATTGGATTTCCAAAGTTGCGGTTTGTTAATGTTTGAGTACCACTCCAATTGGGTTGGCTGCTACATTTATTATAACCTGACTGTGTGAAGTTATATTTGGATGCGGGCAGTATAAAAATTTCTTTGTGCTAAAGCTTAGTCCCCATCGCTTTTATGAACTATGCTCATTGCGGATTAAAATAAGCAATGAGGAAAGCAATGAATATAAAAAGATTTGAAATTTATTTAAGCGAAGAACCATGATCTTTCGTGATCTTATGTAAAAAAGGTTAACTTCAAAAAACATGCTGCCTTGATAACAATAAATTTTAATCTTTAACTTTAAATTTTAAACGGAATGATTGTTTTGAAACACATGTTTTAGTTGTAGTAATGTAAGGGGTTTCCGCTTCAAATGAGTAAAGAAATTTCGAACCACAAAAATGGAGAAAAAACAATCGATATCGATTGGCAATTAGAAGAAAATCGAATCTATCGAAGTTCAGAAATTTATGACAAATCAGATCCTGGCAAACGTGCAATATGCTGTGTCTTGTTATAAATTAATGATAAGAAACCAAGGAGAGCAGATTATTAAATCTTTCAGAAGACTTTCTGAAGAATCTGAAATGCAAACGTCCACAAATTGATATTCTCGATAGTAAAATTTTTATTAGAAAATGTGATTTGATACCCAAACTGATTCTCCCCCAAACGCAGTTCTTGTACCATTGAGCTATCCTCTCTTTGGCAATAAATCTCTCTCTTTGGCAATAAATCTCTCTCATCCAAATCTTTTATTTGAAACATTTTTTTTTTCGTTTCTTCCCATTACTTTAGGAAGAATCATCATGTACGTTGCTGATAACAAAATTCCTGTCTCAATCATGCAAATCTTTGTATGATGTACTGCTTCCATTCTGTTTGTGTTGTTGGGAAAAAGCGATGACAGGTGGGGATGGTAGGCGATGAAAGCAAAGCGATAAAAATGAGCGATGAATTTTTAGATTTCATTGCCATGAAAAGCAATGAGAGATCATTGCCCCAATGGGGACTACGCTTAAATGAAGAATTTAATCATCTTCCAATGAGAGCTGGTTAATGTCTTGAATCTTACCAGAGGCTTCTGCATCTGTAATAAAACTATTGGTTTCAGAAAATAGTTTCTTTAAAGTTTTCATAGTTTTAAACTTTTCATAGTTTTAAACTTTAGCTCTGTGATAGTTCCTTTTAATATAACTTGTCTAAACGAGCTAGTACATTCTACTCTTCACAATCTGTGTCAGCATGTCCTTTAAATGAAAGCAAAACAGCCATTCCTTGCTTTTTTCTCTCCATTTTTTTAAATTTACTCTAAATGGAAGTGAGCTTTTTCCAGTCCTTGTAGTTTTTCGATTCATTCAGTGAAAAAGGTGATTAATTTGACTTCATTTCACTTTCTATTGTTGTTTTAATAGGATGGCCCCGACGGAATTGCATGGCAACCAAATTCAATACCATTCACTATAAAAATCACAGAACCTGAGAAAAAAAGTAAATATAAAGGAATGAAGAGTTATATCTCTTACAATCTTCAACCATCGGTAAGTGTTATAAAGTAATCAAAAGTTACATCTCTTACAATCTTCAACTGCGGTAAGTGCTTCTTTTGTGACGAGGCAAATAATATGTTAAGCATGGCTCGAATTAGGACTAAAAAGAACACTGAAATCTAGAACAATAACTTAGATTTTTATATTTTGTATTGCAACTGACACAAATGTTTACTTACTTTAAATGTTTGACTAATACTTGTATGTATCATAATACCAATCTTTCCATTTTTGGCATTTAATTTAATGAGTATTTTATTTAGCATACTTCTGTTATTGCTGGGCATCGGTTTAAGCATTTTGACTGGTTATATGAACGTTTATTTCAAAAGTTTCCATGCATATCAATTCCACCATTACCAGATAAACAACTTACTGGTGAGTTATAGTGTAAACCAGAAATTGCAACATGCCCTTTAGGCAAGTTTATATAGACTACCCGTCATCCTCGTTCGGAATGTCTGAATGCTTGCCTTACAAAAAAACATTACGATCCCCATTCCTGCTGGGCTATTTGGGAGCTTCTCAATGCTTAAGGACTTAACCCTCCCCCTCCATCTGTAATTTCAAAAGTTGTAGTTTATTAGACATGAAACAGGCCGGTGGGCGGGGAATGTTTTACGTCCTTGGGAATTCTATCCTAACGGCTTGCTCTTCCTCCGCTCTAACTGTAACTTAGTTACATTGATGCTAGAAATACCTATAGCATTGCCTGTTTGCTGTCAAATGAGCTGACAACACTACATTAAAAGTGCACTGGAGTGGAGACTCGAACCTGAAACCATATGATTACAAGCCGAATGCACTACCACTACACTGTCTCACCATCAATATTATTTGCAGATGGTCTTCATATGTAGGAACATCTTTTAATGAGAGACTTTTAATAAGAAGTTTTCTTACTTTGCTTTTAGGAAAGTTTTTTGTACTGACTGCGTCTTAAAATTACCTTGTTTCTTGAAGGGAGATATTCAGAAGACCTGGTGAAAAAAAGAAGATATTTATTAGAAAAATGGATAAATCGTGTTGCAAGACATCCAGTGTTAGCTCAAAGCATGGTGTTTGAACACTTTATAAGTGTTTGTTCGGAAACAAGGGAAAAGGTATGCTGATTTTTTTCGGAAAAACAAATCCTACTTTAGTTAAATCAACTGATCAATGTATTGATATTGCCATGTATTATAAGTTTAGATGGTAAAAAAACCCCTACATGATACAACCTCAAACAAAATGTTCAAGACAGATTTTCTACCATTTTCCAAATGGCCTGTACTCCATAGCTAATAGGTTGCATTAGCACTAATTTTTGAAATATGCACGCCAGGTGGACAGAGTTCAAAATCTACTAGTCACACACCTTCATTACAAGATTATATAAATGAAATTGGTGCTATTTAAACATATTTTTGCATCACTTTGTCGTTGCTACTCTGTTTATACTATGTTTTCAGGAATGGAAAGATGGCAAGCGGAAAGCTGAAACTGATAAAGTTGTTGGAGCACAATTTTTTTATACTATATACGCCCCTCAGTTGAATCTTTCTGTGCATAAAGTGTAAGTAATGATATGTTCTTGTATGAAATGATAACACAAGCTTGGTCACGTCCTTCACTACTTCCACCTGGACTGGGTAGTTGAGGTTTACTGAACTATGTAATCTCCAAATTCGATACTTGACACAACACATTACAAGACAGTTGTGTTCGTTGATACCAAGGTTTTAATTGAGTCAAAAGACGTTGAAAAGTAGTACAAAATTCCAAATTTATATTGAAATACTATTTGCATTCGTTTAACCGTCTTTTTTGTATCTCGTAACTGCACGATAGCTAACATTGAATAGATGAATCAATTGAGATAACAACAAAATTTAGATTGATATTATGTGGACTTTGAGACTGTGTATATAATATACACAGTCTTTTACCATAAACAGGACACAAATTTGCTCCCTCAAATAAACGCCACTTTAAATAGTTAAAAATTTTAATAAGCATTCGTTGCGGTCTTTGCTTTACCAAGACATTGGATCAGTTGCTTAAAACTAGTAGAATCTGGTGACATATTTTTTGTATATCCTTTTGTTTCTGAAATTCTTCTTCCACTGTCTCATAGTTCCGTTGTAATGACAAATTTTGTACATGTTCATTGTTTCATCATTTTATCTTTTATTTGTGTTTCTACATTATATTTTTAATTACAAAATTTTTTATATAATTGTTGTACTTTCTCTTTGACTATGTGTTCCCTTTCAGTGAGACAGAGGTGGATAGTTTTAAAGATTTTGTAAAAAATATGGACGATGGTTGTAAGAAAATGATTGAAATCGGTGAAAACCACTGGGACAAAGTTTCCAGATGTAAGTGAGAATTCTTTTAGGTGTTTACTTTTTTCTGGAATAAGAACACCTAAATTTCGAGCAAGTACCTTTTTATTTCTATTTTATTTAATATTTGAAATTTATTTATATGAAATCCATCCAAAGGCTAAAATCTTCTTAACTCAATAATCATCTTTTACTTTCTTTGATGACAGAAATACTTGATCAGTTGAAACTTAATGCAAATTTTATGATTCTTTAAAATTGAAAAGTCAAAGGGATCGGGTGCTTTTTATAAAATTTCCCTCAACCTTTTTTTCTCGTTTTGTATTGTGTGTTTTTAAATAAAAGCTTTGTGCACAATTCCCGATCAGGATTAGTTTTATTTATCTCGTTCTTCAAAGCATGCTATCGCACGTTTATCTACACATATCTCCAAGTACGTAGAAAGATATTTTACTGCTAAAAGCACGCCCTACGAGGTTAAATTAGCAGCTTGGGTAGAGAGATCAATGATTGTAAATTCTAATAAATATGAAAACAATTTTTAAATATATGGAAACATATTATGGGAGGAACTGATATCGATCTACTTTGTATTTTGCTGTTGCCATTGCTGTCAGCCAAACTGGCTTATAGTAATAATATTATCACTTTTTCAGCATATAAAAACGAATACAAGAAATTAGCAAGTGGCCTGCAAGGTTTGAGTACAGCTTTTGCTACAGACAATGCGCCATGTAAGTTTAATTTTGTTGTTTTTATTGTCGTCTTTTTTGTTGCTTTCTTCGTTATTATTATTAATGTCGTCATTTTTTCTTTTCGTCAATTTTTGTATTCGTCATTATTAGCTATTATCGTCGCCATTTTTTTGTTCCGTTATTATTTTTGTTGTCGCCATTGTATTTTTGTTGTCTCCATTGTTATTTTTGTTGTCTCCATTGTTATTTTTGTTGTCGCCATTGTTCTTTTTGTTGTCGCCATTGTTATTTTTGTTGTCGCCATTGTTCGTTTTGTTGTCGCCATTGTTCTTTTTGTTGTCGCCATTGTTTTTTTGTTGTCGCCATTGTTGTTATTGTTGTCCCCATTGTTGTTATTGTTGTCACCATTGTTATTTTTGTTGTCACCATTGTTATTATTGTTGTCGCCATTGTCATTTTTGTTGTTGTCATTGTTTTTATTGTTCTCACCATTGTTTTTATTGTTGTCACCATTGTTTTTATTGTTGTCGCCATTGTTATTATTGTTGTCGCCATTGTTATTATTGTTGTCACCATTGTTTTTATTGTTGTCACCATTGTTTTTATTGTTGTCGCCATTGTTTTTATTGTTGTCGCCATTGTTATTATTGTTGTCACCATTGTTTTTATTGTTGTCACCATTGTTTTATTGTTGTCACCATTGTTTTATTGTTGTCGCCATTGTTATTATTGTTGTCGCCATTGTTTTTATTGTTGTCGCCATTGTTTTATTGTTGTCGCCATTGTTTTTATTGTTCACCATTGTTTTTATTGTTGTCGCCATTGTTTTTATTGTTGTCGCCATTGTTATTATTGTTGTCGCCATTGTTATTATTGTTGTCGCCATTGTTTTTATTGTTGTCGCCATTGTTTTTATTGTTGTCGCCATTGTTTTTATTGTTGTCGCCATTGTTTTTATTGTTGTCGCCATTGTTATTATTGTTGTCGCCATTGTTATTATTGTTGTCACCATTGTTTTTATTGTTGTCACCATTGTTTTTATTGTTGTCGCCATTGTTATTATTGTTGTCACCATTGTTTTTATTGTTGTCACCATTGTTTTTATTGTTGTCGCCATTGTTATTATTGTTGTCGCCATTGTTATTTTTGTTGTCGTCATCGTTCTTATTGTTGTCTCCAATGTTCTTTTTGTTGCCATTGTTCTTTTTGTTGTCGCCATTGTTCTTTTTGTTGTCGCAATTGTTGTCGCCATTGTATTTTTGTTGTCGCCGTTATTGTTTTTGTTGTCTCCATTGTTATTTTTGTTGTCGCCATTGTTCTTTTTGATGTCGCCATTGTTCTTTTTGTTGTCGCCATTGTTCGTTTTGTTGTCGCCATTGTTGTCGCCATTGTATTTTGTTGTCGCTGTTATTGTTTTTGTTGTCTCCATTGTTCTTTTTGTTGTGGCCATTGTTCTTTTTGATGTCGCCATTGTTCTTTTTGTTGTCGCCATTGTTCGTTTTGTTGTCGCCATTGTTGTCGCCATTGTATTTTTGTTGTCGCCGTTATTGTTTTTCTTGTCTCCATAGTTATTTTTGTTGTCGCCATTGTTCTTTTTGATGTCGCCATTTTTATTATTGTTGTCGCCCTTGTTCTTTTTGTTGTCGCCATTGTTTTTGTTGTTGTTGCCATTGTTGTTATTGTCGTCGCCATTGTTTTTATTGTTGTCACCATTGTTATTTTTATTGTCACCATTGTTATTATTGTTGTCGCCATTGTTCTTTTTGTTGTCGCCATTGTTTTTTTGTTGTTGCCATTGTTGTTATTGTTGTCGCCATTGTTTTTATTGTTGTCACCATTGTTATTTTTATTGTCACCATTGTTATTATTGTTGTCGCCATTGTTCTTTTTGTTGTCGCCATTGTTATTTTTATTGTCGCCATTGTGATTTTTGTTGTCGCCATTGTTATTATTGTTGTCGCCATTGTTATTTTTGTTGTCGCCATTGTTATTTTGTTGTCGTCATTGTTCTTATTGTTGTCTCCATTGTTCTTTTTGTTGTCGCCATTGTTCTTTTTGATGTCGCCATTGTTCTTTTTGTTGTCGCAATTGTTGTCGCCATTGTATTTTTGTTGTCGCCATTCTTGTTTTGTTGTCTCCATTGTTATTTTTGATGTCGCCATTGTTCTTTTTGTTGTCGCCATTGTTATTTTTATTGTCGCCATTGTGATTTTTGTTGCCGCCATTGTTATTATTGTTGTCGACATTGTTGTTATTGTTGTCACCATTGTTATTATTGTTGTCGCCATTGTTATTATTGTTGTCACCATTGTTTTTATTGTTGTCACCATTGTTTTTATTGTTGCCACCATTGTTTTTATTGTTGTCGCCATTGTTATTATTGTTGTCGCCATTGTTATTATTGTTGTCGCCATTGTTTTTATTGTTGTCACCATTGTTTTTATTGTTGTCACCATTGTTTTTATTGTTGTCACCATTGTTTTTATTGTTGTCGCCATTGTTATTATTGTTGTCACCATTGTTTTTATTGTTGTCACCATTGTTTTTATTGTTGTCACCATTGTTTTTATTGTTGTCACCATTGTTATTATTGTTGTCGCCATTGTTATTATTGTTGTCGCCATTGTTTTTATTGTTGTCGCCATTGTTTTTATTGTTGTCACCATTGTTTTTATTGTTGTCACCATTGTTTTTATTGTTGTCGCCATTGTTATTATTGTTGTCGCCATTGTTATTATTGTTGTCACCATTGTTTTTATTGTTGTCACCATTGTTTTTATTGTTGTCACCATTGTTTTTATTGTTGTCACCATTGTTGTTATTGTTATCGTTTTATGTGTTTGTTTTTTTTTCATAATTTTTCTCGTTGTCTTCATTATGTTGACGTCATGTTTCTTTTCTTGTAATCGTTGTTATTATTTTCGTTGTCATTTTTATTGCAGCTTTCCCCTCTAGTTTAGGTAGAGGAAACATTTTTTGCTTTTTTTAAATAAATAATAGAGAGATAAAGTTGATATGTATCTGACTTTGTTGCTTTTATATTTTCTGTTTTACATTTTACATTTTGACAAGTTGATGTGAAAGTTTCTCAGATATAGGGAGGTACATCAATAGGGGAGAGGAGAGGGGGCGGCAGCGTCTATAAATACGGGATTACTTTCCTCCGCACACTATGCTCTAGTGTTATCTTCTTGTTTTCAGAATCTGTGTTTTTTCTATAGATTCATTGGCGTTAACACAAGCTATGAATCACACAGGTGGAGTGTACAGTGAAATAGGTGACATGTGTCAAGAGCAGGTAAGAATGGCTCCAAGATTTTTTTGTTACTTGTTTAAACATACATTTCTTAAATTGTCATTATTTCCACAAAATGCTATTTCTTTAAAAGTACAACTCTGAAAACAATGCTTGATTTAACTAACGAGATTTTAATGCAACATTTTGTTGTTGCAGGGTTTTTTTTCTGCTGCCAGATTATTATGGTGACATGCGCAGTTGACTAGTTTTTGCTTGATGTTTGTTTAACGTGTTTTTTTTTATAAGCAAATGTACTAAAATCTTCAAAATTACTATCAGCAACTCTCGTATAAGTAATATTAAATATAAGCAACAATTTTATGAATTAAGCCGATGCTTTAAAATACGCTCTGCTAAATCAAACGCGAACAGAGCTCAAAGGTTTTTGCCTAAAAAATGGTTTGCATTTTTTAATAGAACACTTTAAGCTTTGTTTTTCTACTTTTAAACTAAAGTTATTTGTTGTGTATTATGTTAGAATTTAACATCGAGTAAAACAACGGAAATAATTTAGGTAAATTGTTCAATTTTCTTCTAAGCAACTGTGAAGCAATTTTTATCAATTTAAAGCCATTTTTTAGCAATTCTCGTACCAGGTTAAAATATATCGTACATATTAAAAGGGACTACGTTCTCATGTTGACGAAGTGAAGAACCTTCCAATTGTAATGTTGCGTATTTTTTTTTCTGTCCAGCCTAAAAAAGATATGTTACAAGTGCTAGAAGTACTGCGGGAATACACTGGCATGCTGTCCACATATCCTGAAATTATAACTGTCCATAAGGTAATGTAACTATTTTTACTTGTATAAGATATTATTTTAACACACGGATTCTAGTGCAGTGCAAATGAGCTTTATTTCAGCATGCTTTATGATATTTATTCCGCGAAACAACTAATTTCAATTACAGTGCAAAGTTCAACAAACTTGACGTATTTTAATTTGATCGGTTTTGCCGAGCCGTTCGAAAAGTTATACTAGATGTTTAACTGTTACCACGAATCATATTATTATCATTTAAGCAGTGTCGTTTGGAAAATCATGGTGATATGCAGTAAAGAATAAATTATATATATTTTTTTTATTTTTATTGCAGGGAGCCCTCTCGAAAGTAAAAGAGTGTCAGAAACTACAAGAAGAAGAAAAACTAAAGGTCTGTGAAAAGTTTTCCAGTATTCATTCAACCACCACAAACTAAACCACACAATAGTAGATCAAAAAGTGTTAACAATAGCGTCCCCTACATTGAAAACGTTCGAAATGATATTCAAATTTATTTGTGATTGATAAAGTGTTGACATTTGACGTAAAAAGTCGAAAACAGATACAGAGACCTCAAAATGTGTAACTTGTCTCATAAATTCCCACCGCAAGACTGTCAATTGATTGTCTCGGGGTAGAACGTTCAAGGTGCATTTACCCAGGCTGAGTGATGTCAGAGACTATGAAAGTGTTTAGTATAAGCATAGGATTGACATCTTAGGCGGTTGTCCAGTTGAGCGATTGCTCTGCGTGCACAGCACTAGGGCCCTCCACCCTCGTGATAATAGTACTGTTTTTCGCCCCGTGAACTTCGGTTTATTTTGTTGTTGAAATGTCTTGCATTTATTATTAGTATTCGGAGGTTGCGGATATATCGCAACGAATGGATGTTGTATCGTCTGCCATGTTTGGTAAGTAACCTCACTTTCATGTTCAATTTTATTTATTAATTCAAGACATTTCAACCTTCCTTCAACACTTAGCATTTTGATTTTAAAACTCAAGTTTTACTTTACCCCACTTTTTCCATGTGTAAAAAACGGGTGTTCGCATTTTTTCGCTGTCCATTTAACATTTGGGTTTTGTTTTATAGCGGAAATTCATCAGTTTCAACGAGAGCGTTGTAGAGACTTCAAAGAAGTCATACAATCCTACTTGAAAGAACAAATTTCATTTCACCAGGATGTAAGCCTTGGTTTTTGTTGTTGTTGTTGTTGTTTTCATTATTATTTACTCTGTTTTATAGGGTTGCTATAAAACCATCGAAAACCTTAACACAGGTTAAAATTCCACAATTCTTAAATAACATCAGACAAGTCACCGCAATATTTTGTGGGTCGAACTTTATAAGCAAGCAACGATTACGTTTGTTTGTTTTTCTTTCGCAATGTTTACTTTTATTGGTGTTCTTTTACATGGCTCCTGCTTGTCATACAATAGGATTGCGTGGTTTACGTTTTAATTCGTTTTTAAATGTTTGCGACTTTTTAAGCATGCTGCCTGAGAATTTGTCTAAAAATGGTCATGCGTGACGGGGGGTAACGAAACGAAACCCCGCGCAATACGTAAGCGTGACGAAGAAGAAACAAAAGATGTCAATTTTAATAACCTAGCAATTCCTTTTTTGTCAAAGTTTTATTCGTATTTTCTTTAATTTTTAGATTATTAGCCGATTGAGTTCATCGCTGGCGATGTATGATCAAGTTCCGGACTAACAAGAACTCTATAAATTGATATAATGTATCAGGGGTTTGAACACGTCATGCTGCACGTGCAGGCTTTTGGGAGAACCGTATAGACCTGTTATGAGCACAGCCATTTTTATATGCGTCAAGACGTATTTAAGATTCTACATTTCGCTATTTTTCAAAACAACAGCTACGCCTTTTTGTAACCATCAAAAGGAATTACTTTTTTAAAAAGAAGTTTATTTTAGTGTGGTTTTATCAACAAAGAAAACTCGCTCTTAGTAGATCCATGATTTCTGGCGGATAATTTTATATTTTAAGCACCAAAAGAGGTATATTTTCAATAAGTGTTACTTTTTTAAATTCGTTTGTTTATACTGTGACGTAGCATTTAGTGGTACGGTTTTAAAAAGATTTTCACTGAGCTAATTTTTATGATCAGAATAAATTATGTACATGTGTACACAACCTTAATCCCAGGGCTCTAAAGAAATGTTATGCCGTTAACTGTCTAAGAGAAGAAAAGCCTTGGGAACAAGGTTGATGATAGATTTTAATTTATGTATCCTATTCTTTTCCTGGGTGAAAAAAACGCCATTGTTATTTATTAACTCCGAATAATATTTTATTACTAATTTTATGTGATTTGAATTATAGTCCTGGAGTAGAGAGGTTGGTTAAGTTCAATTTGTATAAAAAACAACCTCGTCACCACGTTTCCTACTATTTTGGGACATTTAGAAAATATATTTTTTTCGATGATTCGGTTGTGTTATTTTATCCCCCCCCCCCCCCCCCCACTGTTCCCGATATCAAAAAGCGAGGAGAGGCCCTGTGTGGTCAATGTTGGCAACTTTCGTTGACCTTGATAAATTTTCACGACTTTTTATGAACATTTATCTGCACGCAAATTCTCGGAAAGGGTCAATTCGCGAAAAAAACTGCGCGAATTTACTAGAAATGACTTCCCTAAATTTAATATTTTACTACTATAGTACGTAAAATATTCTTGGTTATCTCGAGTCAAAGATCTTATTTTTGATGTTTACCAGTAAGCACATCCAAAACCTACTTCTTTTGGACCCCATACACCCATGAAAATTCTGTAAAAACGTTGCCAGGTAGATATATGGATACTTAGTTGTGAAATATAGTTATTTATTTGTTATTATAGTAGTTATCTTAGTAGATTTTAGGAATTAGAAATCAATATTTTTTTTTCTCCCGCTTAAAATTTATTTCTGCTGCCACAAAATAATTTTTTGTTCGCCTCTCCTTTAACTTCAGGTACAACTTTTTGCTTGCGGCATCCTTCTTGCTCGCGAAGTGTTTAGAGTCATGAATACTTCTTGCCTATTTACCAGGATCGTTAAAATACCTACCCTGAAAATTCCTAAGTCATGGAAAAAAACAGTAAGGTCGAGGTAAAGGCTTCGCTTGTGCTAAAATAACGCTTATTGTTAAGCAAATAGAATGCCAGGGCCGAAAGGAGTGTATTTTATTGTAGTACTTTTTAAAATTATCTTCATGGTTGGATAAAAGCCTATGTTTAAAAGATTTCCCCATCTGGGCCTGAATGTGCATATAAGCGTTATGCTTTATAAAAAACATATATTTTAAAAAATCCACATCATGTTCTGTCTTTATATTTGTTGTTGACCTCTTTTTATTTCCAACATTCGCATGCCGTCTATTTGTTCCCGCCATTTAGCTTTTCCGCCATTTACCTAACATGGTAGATTCTTAATAAGTTCGTAAAGTGTTGTTTTCATTGGCTAATTCTTTCCGAATAAGCCAATAAAAGTACGTTTATAAATAGATCCTTTTTAAGAGAACATTCCGCCTCGTAATTTCCATTGAATTTAAAATTTTGTAGTAAAGTTGATGAGTGGCTGAAGGTTGTACTAAAAGATACTTAAACAACTTCATTCGTACGTAGCTAGCTAGATTTTTATCGTCAATAAAATGGGTGAAGATCGAACAGAGCTTGTTTCCACTGCCAAGTTAGCAGAGCAAGCAGAACGATATGATGATATGGCTAATGCTATGAAAACAGTTACTGAAATGGGCGGTGCGTTGCAACAAGAGGAAAGAAACTTGCTTTCTGTGGCATACAAAAACGTAGTTGGTGCCCGACGTTCGTCCTGGAGAGTCATTTCCAGCATAGAAGCAAAGACCAAAGAATCTGGTAACGAAAGGAAACTTACATTGGCTCAGGAATACCGGGAGAAAGTAGAAGTCGAACTTAAGAAAGTGTGTAATGATGTACTTAACTTGCTGAACAAATTTTTGATACCAGAGGTAACAGATAAATTATCAAAAGCTGAAGCAGAGTCAGATGTTTTCAAGCTCGTGGAATCCAAAGTATTCTATCTAAAAATGAAAGGAGATTATCACAGATATTTAGCAGAAGTTGCTCAGGATGAGGAACGCAAAAGTGTAATGGAAGAATCAGAAACTGCATATAAATCTGCTTACGATACAAGCTGTGAGGGTGTAAATGGTCAAGGAAAGATGAAGCCAACCAACCCAATAAGATTAGGACTTGCTCTGAATTTTTCCGTATTCTACTATGAAATTTTCAATGATTCCAAAAAAGCTTGTGAACTTGCAAAGAACGCGTTTGATGATGCTATTGCTGACTTAGACACGCTTAGCGAGGAGTCCTACAAAGACAGCACGTTAATAATGCAGCTTCTTAGAGACAACTTGACACTATGGACTTCAGATGAAAATGCTGAAGGAAACGATGATAACTAGCAAAAAAATAAATTTAATCTTGTGGGTATGGCTGGAGTTAGTTTTTTCAAAAAAAGCTGTTCGAATTGACTGAATTTATTAGAAGACAATTTTAAACAGAATACTCTGAACAATGGAATTACTAAGCTGATAATGTTTGTGTTTGTAGGATATATTTCCTTGTAAAAATTGAATTTCATGTAGCTAGCTAGTTGTTTTTGATTTATGTATAGTTTTCAGTCAATTTTTGTTTTGTTTTTTTATCACCTTATTTTTAAAATCCTGAATATTAGTAAAAAAAATAATTGGACAAAAACCTCTGTTGGTCTAACCTATTTGTGGGAAAAACATTTACCATTTTTAGTGTCAAAGAGAAAGAAAAAAACATATTGAAGGAAAGCTCAATAGGTCTTCATAAAATATTCATGATATAAATAATGTTTGAGATTTTATGTAGCATTGTGCTATTCATATTGATTTTTTAATTTCTGCAAATTATACCATAATTCCGCTTGTTGAAAATCTAGATGTTCTATCCCAGTAGATGTTACGTTATCGCACTGCTAAACTACATTTAGTCGGTGAGCTTATATTCATTTAATCCATAACATGTGCCTAAGTGGAAAAAAAGTTTTAGCTATGATTAATGTGTTGGAAAATCAAAACTGTTATCTTAATGTAGCACGCTGCCGCCTAGAACCTACCTGACTGTTAAGTTATCAGTCAGGTAATGATCATTGATTCTCATCAAGTCCGCAAAGAAAGTCAAGCTATTTTTCTGAATTTTGCGTGTCCCCCCACTCTAATTTTATGCGAGAACGTAAGTCTACTTAGTAATATAAAAGTCTGATTTTTTTTTCAGGTTACTTCTACAACAACATTCAGTTCTGCGAGAATCTGCTCAACATAAATTTTATATCAAAGTGCTAATAAATTACATGAAAAAACATTGTTCCTCTTGAAGCATATTCATAGATATAAATAACATTTTCTATCATGCATTTAAGTACGATCTTATGGCTAATAAAACTCTGTGTTGTTAGAAGCAGGAAATTCTATTTCACTAATCTCTACTTCTCTTTTAATTAGTTTTTGCCTTTAATTGCTTTTTAATCGAGAGTTTATACTTGCATTGAACTCAGACTAAGAATACTTTTTGCATCTTTTACTTATGACTGATCTAGTAGATTCCATAGTATACATACATGTAATCAGCATATTTACTTGGATTGTTCGATCAACTAAACTTGCTTCTCAACATTGTCTTTGTAACAGTTCTTTAAAAAGTGTAGAAATAATGTTTATCTTAAGCATGATACTTTAGTAGAATTGGCAATTTGGCATTCTGTATGTTGTATCCGTAATTTAAGTATGTGTAACATCTTATATGAAACGCTCTTGTCTTCATTACAACAGACAGCATGTGGAAATCATAAGAGGTTTGTTTTCATTCTATTCTCTAACTCTTGTTATATAACTGCAACAATAATATTGCGCGCATTGCGGGTTCTCTCGTCCGATGAACAATAATTCTTTGTAATTTATCATAAGTAACTCAGATGGTATGCTGAATTCCGAATTAGTTTTCTTAGCTATGCATGAAACCATTGGTATCTGACAAATACGTGTAAATATCGGTTTACAGCCAACACCATTTTTAGGGTTCAGACAACGGCAGTGTTGCTAAAGTAGGCTTGCATAGAGGCCATTATGGACCTACACTGTTGTGCTTACTTACTGGTTAGTCTAAGAAACCACGCAATCATTCACATTCCCATAAATAGATCACATTCCATAAAATCATCCACCATTTCCTATACAAATAGCTATCACACCCGCAGCCATCCATCATCTGAGCATAAACTATCATCAAAATCAACGCATGCGCATAAAGACATTAAAAAAATACATTGTGTCAGTTTTGAGACTAGCTATTTTGAAAATCAATCGAAATGAAACAAAAAGCATGAACACACATCACTAGATAATCACAAGTACGATATAATCGCGAACAGCGCTTTGGTTGACTCAACGGGTATACAGCCGTACGACATGTGAGACCTCAAACTCGTGCATTGCCCTTACTAGCCCTTCCGAAGGATGTTAATATCACCACCAGATCCAGGTAAATAACCTGAGACATACATTTAAGAGCACCATACTTACGAGGATTGGTCATATTGTTTCGGAAATCAGAGAACTGTTCAAGAGAACATCGTTCGGTTGTCGGGAAAATCCAGGGATGTCAACCAACTGGCATAGCACCCCATCGAGATGAACCTCTTTCAAGAGCAGCGAGAGTGTTAAATCAATTCATCGTGTGGTACAAACCGGTGAGAGTAGATTGGCGTGACAAAAATCTGAATCATCTTGAGCAGTGTACTGCAATGGTACCTCATAAACCTATACATAATAAAAATTACATATGCTTTATTAATCAGTCTCTTCTGTATCTGTTTCTGATCTAATCTTTCATCCTACCACATCTTGATTAATTCAAAAGGAAGGCGATATTAACGATCGCGTATTATATATATTGAACTTGGACCGCATTGCGGCCCTTCAAATCCGATAAGAGACTTTATGAATCTCTGATCTGCATATGTTTAATGCCCGACAAATCCGTTCCATTCCCCGCTACAGCTTTATCATCGACTTGAAGGTGGAGCCAAAAGAAAGGCGCCTCAGAGGAAACTTACCTCGCAGATATAATAAAATAACAAATCTTATCCAATACTACTTTTCTTGTATTTTTCCTGTTCCGATTATAGAGAGAGCCCGACGTCGGGACCACGGTATAGCTAGAATAGTCTCATGAAAACCTCAGATAACTGTGTGAACACCTTGAATTGATATCGAATTATATATGCCCTCCGGCGCAATGTCAAGGTAACAGGCTGGATTCCGACTATATTGGTACAGATACGATAATATAATACCATCCTTATTGAATTCGTCACTAAACCCAGGACAACATGACCCCTTCCCATGCGATCAAGTTATGCGACGCGCTAACAAAATTGCTCTAAAAATCTCCACCAGGCACGGCTCAACGATGAGTACATCGCAGGTGAAACGATACCTTTTAACAGCAACATCCACGTACTGATCACTACTTGCCGATAATTATTGCTCAAAAATTCAGCAATACTTAGACGAACTATATCCGCTTACATTTTCTTTGAGCTATTAACGGTATTCAGTTTTGCCCCTCAACTTCGCATCTATAACAGGATCACTACATTAAGACTTAAATTCTTTATCTGCTGCTCTTTGATCTTACCCCACGATGATTATCAATTGTTTTTCAGCTACCTACGCGCTGCCATCTTCTCCTAGAATCCACCTTAATTGGTACATTTTACCATTTAACAATACTACGGTCATGCCACAAAGGATCCTCTGCCCTTCGTACTTGATTTACCTTAATACCAATGACCCGAATAACGGCCTCCACAGATGATAAATACATTTACGTACTATGCCACACCCATAGTTAGGAAGTTAGAGGAATAAGTTTCTTAAGTCGGGGCTTCTCATCACCTACCATTTTCAATTTCACATCCCATAATACATTTACTAGAACATTCCATCCTACCATTATCATCACCACCCTCCTCGGGAAATGTAAATTATCCCCCATTGAGACGAACTATCACAATATTGCACTCGTTATATTCCGATCTCTACAAAATTGGCTTCACCAAGTTTCGAGTGGGAATAAACACGAATACATTGATCAACGAGTGAACAATTCCGTGTACATTTACAGACACCGAAAAATCAAACATCCTTACTCCGAGCCACATAAATATTAAGCAATAACAAGCAGCGGTGAACCTATTCTGCTTTATAACCATGAATTTGTTAAAAACTGGCACCCTCTACACATCCTGCGCCAAAAAGCCATTATACTTCGCGATATGTGATTGGGAAAGACGAATTTACATACGAAATACTAAGAGAGGAATGCAATTTATGCCTAACGAACTCCTAACCTATGCTCCTTCTTCAAGCCCCAGCGGTCTGAATCGAGGACAAAGCATTAAAGCTATGCGAAGGATCACGAGGCGTTTAGTATCCGGATGCCGGAAAGGAAGGGTGTAAGGAATATTGGTTCACCTAGAGGGATGGTCACTCAGACAAGTCAAAGGGTAATACGTTTTGCATATACGCAGCTTACGAATCGAGGCCCTACTCATCCAAGTGGGAGGTAAGATGCAGGTGCAATCAAAACGAAAAAAGCTGCACAGGTCATGTACGTGATACTTCCGGCCTAGTTGATGGAATTAAGCTGTCCCACCTAATTACTATATAGTGACGATTTCGGCATAACTGGGAGATGTGGCCAAGATCCTGGTGATATACTAGTGAATATCCCCTGCCAATCCCGCATCCTGATGTTCACGTCGCGATTCTAAATACACGGTCCATAATTGAAGTGAGGGCGGTAGTAATAATACTTACACCCACAACTAGCCCATTGCTAGAATAAATAATACAGAGGTGTTTAAAACGAGAACATAATGAGCCTCGGAAATGCCACATATGTTTGCGTGAAACCCCTTTTATACTGACGCGGTAAACGCAAAGTTATGGACCATTTGCATATATATCGGGGCAGCTATAGAGTGCGCATTCTTTGGTGTACCTCATTAGACAACTGTAACCGCTCAAATTTATTAAGATACCCAGCCAGGGGGTATACCTATCATCTTTCACATTCTCTCCGTGGTACGACGCACATCTCTTCATCCGGAACTTGGGAGAAAGTATAAGCGACGCAGGACATCTTGTTGCATTGCGGAGAACTCGGAGTAAGAAATGGGGCTTAGTGATCAGTTTCAGATGTCGTAAAATCAGGTACACGTTGCAGCGTA
>JASGCC010004584.1:0-19335 GCA_030067915.1 Hydractinia echinata | reverse complement strand
AACCACTAAAACCCATAGAGAACTTGTATTTTCAAAATATTTTTCATTTTTTGATGAGAAACGCCGAATGAATAGCAGTTTAATCGCCGAACACTTGACGAAATCCCGCGATTACGAATCCGGATCGGCCCGTATAGTCGGAATGTATACAAAGAAAGTAGCAGGCATGTAAAACTCATTCCCGAACGATTTTAAAAATTATTTTTCACCACACTAAAACCCATGAGATTTGCAGTTTCAAAAATATTTCACTTTTTTGATGAGACCCAAAATGAAACCATTAATCTCCGGAAATCGAAAACTCGCGATTCACTTAAATCTCGGAGCTCGCCGTTAGTGGAAGTGTATACAAAAGAAAGTACCCATGGAGTAAACCATTCCCGAACGATTTTAAAATTATTTTCTCACCACTAAAACCCATGAGAAATTGTAGTTTCAAAAATGTTTCTTTTTGATAGATACGCCGAGATGGAAGCAGTTTTAAATCGCCGGCAAACCGAAAACCCCGCGATTCCCCGAAAATCCGTATAGTCGAATGTATACAAAGAAAGAAGCAGGGAGTAAAATCTTCATTTTCCCGCACAGATTTCTAAAATATTTTTTCACCACTAAATACCGCATGAATTGTAGTTTTCAAAAATTTCATTCTGATGAGACGCCCGATGAAAGCAGTTTTAATCGCCGCACCGATAAACCCGCATTTCCCGTTTTAAATCCCCGGACTCGGCCCGTATAGTCGAATGTATACAAGAAAGTAAGCAGGGAGTAAACTCATTTTCCCGAAACGAATTTTTTAAAAACTATTGTTTCACCCACCTAAAACCCATGAGACCTATGTAGTTTTCAAAAATATTTTCTATTTTTGATGAACGCCGAAGAAAAGCAGTTATCGCGGCAAACCGAAAACCCGCGATTTCCGTAAATCCCGTATAGTCCGAATGTATACAAAGAAAGAAGCAGGGAGTAAACATCATTTCCCGATACGATTTTTAATAATTATTTTTTCCACCACTAAAACTCATGAGACTTGTAGTTTTCAAAAATATTTCAATTTTTTGATGAGAAGCCCGATGAAAGCAGTTTAATCGCGGCAACACGAAAAACCCGCGATTTCCGTAAATCCCGTAATAGTCGAAATGTATACTCAAAGAAAGTTAGCAGGGAGTAAAGTCATTTCCCGAACGATTTTTAAAATTATTTTTTCACCACTAAAACCACCAATGAGTTTTCTTGTAGTTTTCAAAAAATAGTTTCATTTTGATGAGAACAACGCCGAATGAAATGCAGTTTTAATCGCCGGCAACCGAAATCGCCTCGCGATTTCCTAAAACCCGGGATACCCGTATAGTGATGTATACAAAGAAAGTAAGCAGACAGTACAACTCATCCTCATACGATTTTTAAAATTATTTTTTCAGCATAAAACCATGAGACTGTAGTTTTCAAAATTATTTTCATTTTTTGAATGAGAGCACCGAATTGAAAGACAGTTTTAATCGCGGGGCAACCGAATCCCCGATTTACCGTAAATCCCGGGATTGGCCCGTATAGTCGAATGTATACAAAGAAAGTAAGCAGGCAGTAAACTCATTTCCCGAAGCTTTTTTAAAATTAATTTTCTTCTCACCACTAAAACTTCCATGAGACTTCGTTTTCAAAAATGATTTTCATTTTGATGAGAGCCGAAGTGAAAAGAGTTAATCGCCGGCAATACCGAAACCCGCGCATTCCCGTAATCCCGTAACTTATTCGAATTATACAAAGAAAGTTAAGCAGGGAGTAAACTCTATTTCCCGACTATTTTTAAAAAATTATTTTTCACCACTAAAACCCATGAAACTTGTAGTTTTCAGAAATATTTTCATTTTTGATGAGACGCCGAATGAAAGCACGTTTAATCGCTGGCAACACGAAAAACCGCGCTAGATTTCCCGTAAATCCGGACTCGTGGTTGAAAAAAATAATTTTTTAAAAATCGTTCGGGAAATGAGTTTACTCCCTGCTTACTTTCTTTGTATACATTCGACTATACGGGATTTACGGGAAATCGCGGGTTTTCGGTTGCCGGCGATTAAACTGCTTTCATTCGGCGTCTCATCAAAAATGAAAATATTTTTAAAACTACAAGTCTCATGGGTTTTAGTGGTGAAAAAATAATTTTAAAAATCGTTCGGGAAATGAGTTTACTCCTGCTTACTTTCTTTGTATACATTCGACTATACGGGCCGATCCGGGATTTACGGGAAATCGCGGGTTTTCGGTTGCCGGCGATTAAACTGCTTTCATTCGGCGTCTCATCAAAAATGAAAATATTTTTGAAAACTACAAGTCTCATGGGTTTTAGTGGTGAAAAAATAATTTTAAAAATCGTTCGGGAAATGAGTTTACTCCTGCTTACTTTCTTTGTATACATTCGACTATACGGGATTTACGGGAAATCGCGGGTTTTCGGTTGCCGGCGATTAAACTGCTTTCATTCGGCGTCTCATCAAAAATGAAAATATTTTTAAAACTACAAGTCTCATGGGTTTTAGTGGTGAAAAAATAATTTTAAAAATCGTTCGGGAAATGAGTTTACTCCTGCTTACTTTCTTTGTATACATTCGACTATACGGGATTTACGGGAAATCGCGGGTTTTCGGTTGCCGGCGATTAAACTGCTTTCATTCGGCGTCTCATCAAAAATGAAAATATTTTTGAAAACTACAAGTCTCATGGGTTTTAGTGGTGAAAAAATAATTTTAAAAATCGTTCGGGAAATGAGTTTACTCCCTGCTTACTTTCTTTGTATACATTCGACTATACGGGATTTACGGGAAATCGCGGGTTTTCGGTTGCCGGCGATTAAACTGCTTTCATTCGGCGTCTCATCAAAAATGAAAATATTTTTGAAAACTACAAGTCTCATGGGTTTTAGTGGTGAAAAAATAATTTTAAAAATCGTTCGGGAAATGAGTTTACTCCCTGCTTACTTTCTTTGTATACATTCGACTATACGGGATGGGATTTACGGGAAATCGCGGGTTTTCGGTTGCCGGCGATTAAACTGCTTTCATTCGGCGTCTCATCAAAAATGAAAATATTTTTGAAAACTACAAGTCTCATGGGTTTTAGTGGTGAAAAAATAATTTTAAAAATCGTTCGGGAAATGAGTTTACTCCCTGCTTACTTTCTTTGTATACATTCGACTATACGGGATTTACGGGAAATCGCGGGTTTTCGGTTGCCGGCGATTAAACTGCTTTCATTCGGCGTCTCATCAAAAATGAAAATATTTTTGAAAACTACAAGTCTCATGGGTTTTAGTGGTGAAAAAATAATTTTAAAAATTGTCGGAAATGAGTTTACTCCCTGCTTACTTTCTTTGTATACATTCGACTATACGGGATTTACGGGAAATCGCGGGTTTTCGGTTGCCGGCGATTAAACTGCTTTCATTCGGCGTCTCATCAAAAATGAAAATATTTTTGAAAACTACAAGTCTCATGGGTTTTAGTGGTGAAAAAATAATTTTAAAAATCGTTCGGGAAATGAGTTTACTCCTGCTTACTTTCTTTGTATACATTCGACTATACGGGATTTACGGGAAATCGCGGGTTTTCGGTTGCCGGCGATTAAACTGCTTTCATTCGGCGTCTCATCAAAAATGAAAATATTTTTAAAACTACAAGTCTCATGGGTTTTAGTGGTGAAAAAATAATTTTAAAAATCGTTCGGGAAATGAGTTTACTCCTGCTTACTTTCTTTGTATACATTCGACTATACGGGCCGATGGGATTTACGGGAAATCGCGGGTTTTCGGTTGCCGGCGATTAAACTGCTTTCATTCGGCGTCTCATCAAAAATGAAAATATTTTTGAAAACTACAAGTCTCATGGGTTTTAGTGGTGAAAAAATAATTTTAAAAATCGTTCGGGAAATGAGTTTACTCCTGCTTACTTTCTTTGTATACATTCGACTATACGGGCCGATCGGGATTTACGGGAAATCGCGGGTTTTCGGTTGCCGGCGATTAAACTGCTTTCATTCGGCGTCTCATCAAAAATGAAAATATTTTTGAAAACTACAAGTCTCATGGGTTTTAGTGGTGAAAAAATAATTTTAAAAATCGTTCGGGAAATGAGTTTACTCACTTTACTTTCTTTGTATACATTCGACTATACGGGATTTACGGGAAATCGCGGGTTTTCGGTTGCCGGCGATTAAACTGCTTTCATTCGGCGTCTCATCAAAAATGAAAATATTTTTGAAAACTACAAGTCTCATGGGTTTTAGTGGTGAAAAAATAATTTTAAAAATCGTTCGGGAAATGAGTTTACTCCCTGCTTACTTTCTTTGTATACATTCGACTATACGGGATCGGGATTTACGGGAAATCGCGGGTTTTCGGTTGCCGGCGATTAAACTGCTTTCATTCGGCGTCTCATCAAAAATGAAAATATTTTTAAAACTACAAGTCTCATGGGTTTTAGTGGTGAAAAAATAATTTTAAAAATCGTTCGGGAAATGAGTTTACTCCCTGCTTACTTTCTTTGTATACATTCGACTATACGGGATTTACGGGAAATCGCGGGTTTTCGGTTGCCGGCGATTAAACTGCTTTCATTCGGCGTCTCATCAAAAATGAAAATATTTTTAAAACTACAAGTCTCATGGGTTTTAGTGGTGAAAAAATAATTTTAAAAATCGTTCGGGAAATGAGTTTACTCCTGCTTACTTTCTTTGTATACATTCGACTATACGGGATTTACGGGAAATCGCGGGTTTTCGGTTGCCGGCGATTAAACTGCTTTCATTCGGCGTCTCATCAAAAATGAAAATATTTTTAAAACTACAAGTCTCATGGGTTTTAGTGGTGAAAAAATAATTTTAAAAATCGTTCGGGAAATGAGTTTACTCCCTGCTTACTTTCTTTGTATACATTCGACTATACGGGATCCGGGATTTACGGGAAATCGCGGGTTTTCGGTTGCCGGCGATTAAACTGCTTTCATTCGGCGTCTCATCAAAAATGAAAATATTTTTGAAAACTACAAGTCTCATGGGTTTTAGTGGTGAAAAAATAATTTTAAAAATCGTTCGGGAAATGAGTTTACTCCTGCTTACTTTCTTTGTATACATTCGACTATACGGGATTTACGGGAAATCGCGGGTTTTCGGTTGCCGGCGATTAAACTGCTTTCATTCGGCGTCTCATCAAAAATGAAAATATTTTTGAAAACTACAAGTCTCATGGGTTTTAGTGGTGAAAAAATAATTTTAAAAATCGTTCGGGAAATGAGTTTACTCCCTGCTTACTTTCTTTGTATACATTCGACTATACGGGATTTACGGGAAATCGCGGGTTTTCGGTTGCCGGCGATTAAACTGCTTTCATTCGGCGTCTCATCAAAAATGAAAATATTTTTGAAAACTACAAGTCTCATGGGTTTTAGTGGTGAAAAAATAATTTTAAAAATCGTTCGGGAAATGAGTTTACTCCTGCTTACTTTCTTTGTATACATTCGACTATACGGGCGATGGGATTTACGGGAAATCGCGGGTTTTCGGTTGCCGGCGATTAAACTGCTTTCATTCGGCGTCTCATCAAAAATGAAAATATTTTTGAAAACTACAAGTCTCATGGGTTTTAGTGGTGAAAAAATAATTTTAAAAATCGTTCGGGAAATGAGTTTACTCCCTGCTTACTTTCTTTGTATACATTCGACTATACGGGATTTACGGGAAATCGCGGGTTTTCGGTTGCCGGCGATTAAACTGCTTTCATTCGGCGTCTCATCAAAAATGAAAATATTTTTGAAAACTACAAGTCTCATGGGTTTTAGTGGTGAAAAAATAATTTTAAAAATCGTTCGGGAAATGAGTTTACTCCCTGCTTACTTTCTTTGTATACATTCGACTATACGGGCCGATCCGGGATTTACGGGAAATCGCGGGTTTTCGGTTGCCGGCGATTAAACTGCTTTCATTCGGCGTCTCATCAAAAATGAAAATATTTTTGAAAACTACAAGTCTCATGGGTTTTAGTGGTGAAAAAATAATTTTAAAAATCGTTCGGGAAATGAGTTTACTCCCTGCTTACTTTCTTTGTATACATTCGACTATACGGGATTTACGGGAAATCGCGGGTTTTCGGTTGCCGGCGATTAAACTGCTTTCATTCGGCGTCTCATCAAAAATGAAAATATTTTTAAAACTACAAGTCTCATGGGTTTTAGTGGTGAAAAAATAATTTTAAAAATCGTTCGGGAAATGAGTTTACTCCCTGCTTACTTTCTTTGTATACATTCGACTATACGGGATTTACGGGAAATCGCGGGTTTTCGGTTGCCGGCGATTAAACTGCTTTCATTCGGCGTCTCATCAAAAATGAAAATATTTTTGAAAACTACAAGTCTCATGGGTTTTAGTGGTGAAAAAATAATTTTAAAAATCGTTCGGGAAATGAGTTTACTCCTGCTTACTTTCTTTGTATACATTCGACTATACGGGCCGATGGGATTTACGGGAAATCGCGGGTTTTCGGTTGCCGGCGATTAAACTGCTTTCATTCGGCGTCTCATCAAAAATGAAAATATTTTTGAAAACTACAAGTCTCATGGGTTTTAGTGGTGAAAAAATAATTTTAAAAATCGTTCGGGAAATGAGTTTACTCCCTGCTTACTTTCTTTGTATACATTCGACTATACGGGATTTACGGGAAATCGCGGGTTTTCGGTTGCCGGCGATTAAACTGCTTTCATTCATCAAAAATGAAAATATTTTTGAAAACTACAAGTCTCATGGGTTTTAGTGGTGAAAAAATAATTTTAAAAATCGTTCGGGAAATGAGTTTACTCCCTGCTTACTTTCTTTGTATACATTCGACTATACGGGATTTACGGGAAATCGCGGGTTTTCGGTTGCCGGCGATTAAACTGCTTTCATTCGGCGTCTCATCAAAAATGAAAATATTTTTAAAACTACAAGTCTCATGGGTTTTAGTGGTGAAAAAATAATTTTAAAAATCGTTCGGGAAATGAGTTTACTCCTGCTTACTTTCTTTGTATACATTCGACTATACGGGCCGATCCGGGATTTACGGGAAATCGCGGGTTTTCGGTTGCCGGCGATTAAACTGCTTTCATTCGGCGTCTCATCAAAAATGAAAATATTTTTGAAAACTACAAGTCTCATGGGTTTTAGTGGTGAAAAAATAATTTTAAAAATCGTTCGGGAAATGAGTTTACTCCCTGCTTACTTTCTTTGTATACATTCGACTATACGGGATTTACGGGAAATCGCGGGTTTTCGGTTGCCGGCGATTAAACTGCTTTCATTCGGCGTCTCATCAAAAATGAAAATATTTTTAAAACTACAAGTCTCATGGGTTTTAGTGGTGAAAAAATAATTTTAAAAATCGTTCGGGAAATGAGTTTACTCCCTGCTTACTTTCTTTGTATACATTCGACTATACGGGCCGATCCGGGATTTACGGGAAATCGCGGGTTTTCGGTTGCCGGCGATTAAACTGCTTTCATTCGGCGTCTCATCAAAAATGAAAATATTTTTGAAAACTACAAGTCTCATGGGTTTTAGTGGTGAAAAAATAATTTTAAAAATCGTTCGGGAAATGAGTTTACTCCTGCTTACTTTCTTTGTATACATTCGACTATACGGGCCGATTTTTACGGGAAATCGCGGGTTTTCGGTTGCCGGCGATTAAACTGCTTTCATTCGGCGTCTCATCAAAAATGAAAATATTTTTGAAAACTACAAGTCTCATGGGTTTTAGTGGTGAAAAAATAATTTTAAAAATCGTTCGGGAAATGAGTTTACTCCTGCTTACTTTCTTTGTATACATTCGACTATACGGGATTTACGGGAAATCGCGGGTTTTCGGTTGCCGGCGATTAAACTGCTTTCATTCGGCGTCTCATCAAAAATGAAAATATTTTTGAAAACTACAAGTCTCATGGGTTTTAGTGGTGAAAAAATAATTTTAAAAATCGTTCGGGAAATGAGTTTACTCCCTGCTTACTTTCTTTGTATACATTCGACTATACGGGATTTCGGGATTTACGGGAAATCGCGGGTTTTCGGTTGCCGGCGATTAAACTGCTTTCATCAAAAATGAAAATATTTTTGAAAACTACAAGTCTCATGGGTTTTAGTGGTGAAAAAATAATTTTAAAAATCGTTCGGGAAATGAGTTTACTCCCTGCTTACTTTCTTTGTATACATTCGACTATACGGGATTTACGGGAAATCGCGGGTTTTCGGTTGCCGGCGATTAAACTGCTTTCATTCGGCGTCTCATCAAAAATGAAAATATTTTTGAAAACTACAAGTCTCATGGGTTTTAGTGGTGAAAAAATAATTTTAAAAATCGTTCGGGAAATGAGTTTACTCCTGCTTACTTTCTTTGTATACATTCGACTATACGGGCCGATCCGGATTTACGGGAAATCGCGGGTTTTCGGTTGCCGGCGATTAAACTGCTTTCATTCGGCGTCTCATCAAAAATGAAAATATTTTTAAAACTACAAGTCTCATGGGTTTTAGTGGTGAAAAAATAATTTTAAAAATCGTTCGGGAAATGAGTTTACTCCCTGCTTACTTTCTTTGTATACATTCGACTATACGGGATTTACGGGAAATCGCGGGTTTTCGGTTGCCGGCGATTAAACTGCTTTCATTCGGCGTCTCATCAAAAATGAAAATATTTTTGAAAACTACAAGTCTCATGGGTTTTAGTGGTGAAAAAATAATTTTAAAAATCGTTCGGGAAATGAGTTTACTCCTGCTTACTTTCTTTGTATACATTCGACTATACGGGCCGATGGATTTACGGGAAATCGCGGGTTTTCGGTTGCCGGCGATTAAACTGCTTTCATTCGGCGTCTCATCAAAAATGAAAATATTTTTAAAACTACAAGTCTCATGGGTTTTAGTGGTGAAAAAATAATTTTAAAAATCGTTCGGGAAATGAGTTTACTCCTGCTTACTTTCTTTGTATACATTCGACTATACGGGCCGATCCGGGATTTACGGGAAATCGCGGGTTTTCGGTTGCCGGCGATTAAACTGCTTTCATTCGGCGTCTCATCAAAAATGAAAATATTTTTGAAAACTACAAGTCTCATGGGTTTTAGTGGTGAAAAAATAATTTTAAAAATCGTTCGGGAAATGAGTTTACTCCCTGCTTACTTTCTTTGTATACATTCGACTATACGGGATTTACGGGAAATCGCGGGTTTTCGGTTGCCGGCGATTAAACTGCTTTCATTCGGCGTCTCATCAAAAATGAAAATATTTTTGAAAACTACAAGTCTCATGGGTTTTAGTGGTGAAAAAATAATTTTAAAAATCGTTCGGGAAATGAGTTTACTCCTGCTTACTTTCTTTGTATACATTCGACTATACGGGATGGGATTTACGGGAAATCGCGGGTTTTCGGTTGCCGGCGATTAAACTGCTTTCATTCGGCGTCTCATCAAAAATGAAAATATTTTTGAAAACTACAAGTCTCATGGGTTTTAGTGGTGAAAAAATAATTTTAAAAATCGTTCGGGAAATGAGTTTACTCCCTTACTTTCTTTGTATACATTCGACTATACGGGCCGATCCGGGATTTACGGGAAATCGCGGGTTTTCGGTTGCCGGCGATTAAACTGCTTTCATTCAAAAAATGAAAATATTTTTGAAAACTACAAGTCTCATGGGTTTTAGTGGTGAAAAAATAATTTTAAAAATCGTTCGGGAAATGAGTTTACTCCCTGCTTACTTTCTTTGTATACATTCGACTATACGGGATTTACGGGAAATCGCGGGTTTTCGGTTGCCGGCGATTAAACTGCTTTCATTCGGCGTCTCATCAAAAATGAAAATATTTTTTAAAACTACAAGTCTCATGGGTTTTAGTGGTGAAAAAATAATTTTAAAAATTGTTCGGGAAATGAGTTTACTCCTGCTTACTTTCTTTGTATACATTCGACTATACGGGATTTACGGGAAATCGCGGGTTTTCGGTTGCCGGCGATTAAACTGCTTTCATTCGGCGTCTCATCAAAAATTAAAATATTTTTGAAAACTACAAGTCTCATGGGTTTTAGTGGTGAAAAAATAATTTTAAAAATCGTTCGGGAAAGGAGTTTACTCCCTGCTTACTTTCTTTGTATACATTCGACTATACGGGCCGATCCGGGATTTACGGGAAATCGCGGGTTTTCGGTTGCCGGCGATTAAACTGCTTTCATCAAAAATGAAAATATTTTTGAAAACTACAAGTCTCATGGGTTTTAGTGGTGAAAAAATAATTTTAAAAATCGTTCGGGAAATGAGTTTACTCCTGCTTACTTTCTTTGTATACATTCGACTATACGGGCGGGATTTACGGGAAATCGCGGGTTTTCGGTTGCCGGCGATTAAACTGCTTTCATTCAAAAAATGAAAATATTTTTAAAACTACAAGTCTCATGGGTTTTAGTGGTGAAAAAATAATTTTAAAAATCGTTCGGGAAATGAGTTTACTCCCTGCTTACTTTCTTTGTATACATTCGACTATACGGGATCCGGGATTTACGGGAAATCGCGGGTTTTCGGTTGCCGGCGATTAAACTGCTTTCATTCATCAAAAATGAAAATATTTTTGAAAACTACAAGTCTCATGGGTTTTAGTGGTGAAAAAATAATTTTAAAAATCGTTCGGGAAATGAGTTTACTCCCTGCTTACTTTCTTTGTATACATTCGACTATACGGGATTTACGGGAAATCGCGGGTTTTCGGTTGCCGGCGATTAAACTGCTTTCATTCGGCGTCTCATCAAAAATGAAAATATTTTTTAAAACTACAAGTCTCATGGGTTTTAGTGGTGAAAAAATAATTTTAAAAATCGTTCGGGAAATGAGTTTACTCCCTGCTTACTTTCTTTGTATACATTCGACTATACGGGATTTACGGGAAATCGCGGGTTTTCGGTTGCCGGCGATTAAACTGCTTTCATTCGGCGTCTCATCAAAAATGAAAATATTTTTGAAAACTACAAGTCTCATGGGTTTTAGTGGTGAAAAAATAATTTTAAAAATCGTTCGGGAAATGAGTTTACTCCTGCTTACTTTCTTTGTATACATTCGACTATACGGGATCGGGATTTACGGGAAATCGCGGGTTTTCGGTTGCCGGCGATTAAACTGCTTTCATTCGGCGTCTCATCAAAAATGAAAATATTTTTGAAAACTACAAGTCTCATGGGTTTTAGTGGTGAAAAAATAATTTTAAAAATCGTTCGGGAAATGAGTTTACTCCTGCTTACTTTCTTTGTATACATTCGACTATACGGGCCGATCCGGGATTTACGGGAAATCGCGGGTTTTCGGTTGCCGGCGATTAAACTGCTTTCATTCGGCGTCTCATCAAAAATGAAAATATTTTTGAAAACTACAAGTCTCATGGGTTTTAGTGGTGAAAAAATAATTTTAAAAATCGTTCGGGAAATGAGTTTACTCCCTGCTTACTTTCTTTGTATACATTCGACTATACGGGATTTACGGGAAATCGCGGGTTTTCGGTTGCCGGCGATTAAACTGCTTTCATTCGGCGTCTCATCAAAAATGAAAATATTTTTAAAACTACAAGTCTCATGGGTTTTAGTGGTGAAAAAATAATTTTAAAAATCGTTCGGGAAATGAGTTTACTCCTGCTTACTTTCTTTGTATACATTCGACTATACGGGATCCGGGATTTACGGGAAATCGCGGGTTTTCGGTTGCCGGCGATTAAACTGCTTTCATTCGGCGTCTCATCAAAAATGAAAATATTTTTGAAAACTACAAGTCTCATGGGTTTTAGTGGTGAAAAAATAATTTTAAAAATCGTTCGGGAAATGAGTTTACTCCCTGCTTACTTTCTTTGTATACATTCGACTATACGGGCCGACGGGATTTACGGGAAATCGCGGGTTTTCGGTTGCCGGCGATTAAACTGCTTTCATTCGGCGTCTCATCAAAAATGAAAATATTTTTGAAAACTACAAGTCTCATGGGTTTTAGTGGTGAAAAAATAATTTTAAAAATCGTTCGGGAAATGAGTTTACTCCCTGCTTACTTTCTTTGTATACATTCGACTATACGGGATTTACGGGAAATCGCGGGTTTTCGGTTGCCGGCGATTAAACTGCTTTCATTCGGCGTCTCATCAAAAATGAAAATATTTTTGAAAACTACAAGTCTCATGGGTTTTAGTGGTGAAAAAATAATTTTAAAAATCGTTCGGGAAATGAGTTTACTCCTGCTTACTTTCTTTGTATACATTCGACTATACGGGCCGATCCGGGATTTACGGGAAATCGCGGGTTTTCGGTTGCCGGCGATTAAACTGCTTTCATTCGGCGTCTCATCAAAAATGAAAATATTTTTGAAAACTACAAGTCTCATGGGTTTTAGTGGTGAAAAAATAATTTTAAAAATCGTTCGGGAAATGAGTTTACTCCCTGCTTACTTTCTTTGTATACATTCGACTATACGGGATTTACGGGAAATCGCGGGTTTTCGGTTGCCGGCGATTAAACTGCTTTCATTCGGCGTCTCATCAAAAATGAAAATATTTTTAAAACTACAAGTCTCATGGGTTTTAGTGGTGAAAAAATAATTTTAAAAATCGTTCGGGAAATGAGTTTACTCCCTGCTTACTTTCTTTGTATACATTCGACTATACGGGATCGGGATTTACGGGAAATCGCGGGTTTTCGGTTGCCGGCGATTAAACTGCTTTCATTCGGCGTCTCATCAAAAATGAAAATATTTTTGAAAACTACAAGTCTCATGGGTTTTAGTGGTGAAAAAATAATTTTAAAAATCGTTCGGGAAATGAGTTTACTCCCTGCTTACTTTCTTTGTATACATTCGACTATACGGGACCGGGATTTACGGGAAATCGCGGGTTTTCGGTTGCCGGCGATTAAACTGCTTTCATTCGGCGTCTCATCAAAAATGAAAATATTTTTGAAAACTACAAGTCTCATGGGTTTTAGTGGTGAAAAAATAATTTTAAAAATCGTTCGGGAAATGAGTTTACTCCTGCTTACTTTCTTTGTATACATTCGACTATACGGGATTTACGGGAAATCGCGGGTTTTCGGTTGCCGGCGATTAAACTGCTTTCATTCGGCGTCTCATCAAAAATGAAAATATTTTTGAAAACTACAAGTCTCATGGGTTTTAGTGGTGAAAAAATAATTTTAAAAATCGTTCGGGAAATGAGTTTACTCCTGCTTACTTTCTTTGTATACATTCGACTATACGGGATCCGGGATTTACGGGAAATCGCGGGTTTTCGGTTGCCGGCGATTAAACTGCTTTCATTCGGCGTCTCATCAAAAATGAAAATATTTTTGAAAACTACAAGTCTCATGGGTTTTAGTGGTGAAAAAATAATTTTAAAAATCGTTCGGGAAATGAGTTTACTCCCTGCTTACTTTCTTTGTATACATTCGACTATACGGGATTTACGGGAAATCGCGGGTTTTCGGTTGCCGGCGATTAAACTGCTTTCATTCGGCGTCTCATCAAAAATGAAAATATTTTTGAAAACTACAAGTCTCATGGGTTTTAGTGGTGAAAAAATAATTTTAAAAATCGTTCGGGAAATGAGTTTACTCCTGCTTACTTTCTTTGTATACATTCGACTATACGGGCCGATGGGATTTACGGGAAATCGCGGGTTTTCGGTTGCCGGCGATTAAACTGCTTTCATTCGGCGTCTCATCAAAAATGAAAATATTTTTGAAAACTACAAGTCTCATGGGTTTTAGTGGTGAAAAAATAATTTTAAAAATCGTTCGGGAAATGAGTTTACTCCTGCTTACTTTCTTTGTATACATTCGACTATACGGGCCTCGGGATTTACGGGAAATCGCGGGTTTTCGGTTGCCGGCGATTAAACTGCTTTCATTCAAAAATGAAAATATTTTTGAAAACTACAAGTCTCATGGGTTTTAGTGGTGAAAAAATAATTTTAAAAATCGTTCGGGAAATGAGTTTACTCCTGCTTACTTTCTTTGTATACATTCGACTATACGGGATTTACGGGAAATCGCGGGTTTTCGGTTGCCGGCGATTAAACTGCTTTCATTCGGCGTCTCATCAAAAATGAAAATATTTTTGAAAACTACAAGTCTCATGGGTTTTAGTGGTGAAAAAATAATTTTAAAAATCGTTCGGGAAATGAGTTTACTCCTGCTTACTTTCTTTGTATACATTCGACTATACGGGATTTACGGGAAATCGCGGGTTTTCGGTTGCCGGCGATTAAACTGCTTTCATTCGGCGTCTCATCAAAAATGAAAATATTTTTGAAAACTACAAGTCTCATGGGTTTTAGTGGTGAAAAAATAATTTTAAAAATCGTTCGGGAAATGAGTTTACTCCTGCTTACTTTCTTTGTATACATTCGACTATACGGGCATTTACGGGAAATCGCGGGTTTTCGGTTGCCGGCGATTAAACTGCTTTCATTCATCAAAAATGAAAATATTTTTGAAAACTACAAGTCTCATGGGTTTTAGTGGTGAAAAAATAATTTTAAAAATCGTTCGGGAAATGAGTTTACTCCCTGCTTACTTTCTTTGTATACATTCGACTATACGGGCCGATCCGGATTTACGGGAAATCGCGGGTTTTCGGTTGCCGGCGATTAAACTGCTTTCATTCATCAAAATGAAAATATTTTTGAAAACTACAAGTCTCATGGGTTTTAGTGGTGAAAAAATAATTTTAAAAATCGTTCGGGAAATGAGTTTACTCCCTGCTTACTTTCTTTGTATACATTCGACTATACGGGCCGATCCGGATTTACGGGAAATCGCGGGTTTTCGGTTGCCGGCGATTAAACTGCTTTCATTCGGCGTCTCATCAAAAATGAAAATATTTTTGAAAACTACAAGTCTCATGGGTTTTAGTGGTGAAAAAATAATTTTAAAAATCGTTCGGGAAATGAGTTTACTCCTGCTTACTTTCTTTGTATACATTCGACTATACGGGCTGGGATTTACGGGAAATCGCGGGTTTTCGGTTGCCGGCGATTAAACTGCTTTCATTCGGCGTCTCATCAAAAATGAAAATATTTTTGAAAACTACAAGTCTCATGGGTTTTAGTGGTGAAAAAATAATTTTAAAAATCGTTCGGGAAATGAGTTTACTCCCTGCTTACTTTCTTTGTATACATTCGACTATACGGGCCGATCCGGGATTTACGGGAAATCGCGGGTTTTCGGTTGCCGGCGATTAAACTGCTTTCATTCGGCGTCTCATCAAAAATGAAAATATTTTTAAAACTACAAGTCTCATGGGTTTTAGTGGTGAAAAAATAATTTTAAAAATCGTTCGGGAAATGAGTTTACTCCTGCTTACTTTCTTTGTATACATTCGACTATACGGGATTTACGGGAAATCGCGGGTTTTCGGTTGCCGGCGATTAAACTGCTTTCATTCGGCGTCTCATCAAAAATGAAAATATTTTTAAAACTACAAGTCTCATGGGTTTTAGTGGTGAAAAAATAATTTTAAAAATCGTTCGGGAAATGAGTTTACTCCCTGCTTACTTTCTTTGTATACATTCGACTATACGGGATTTACGGGAAATCGCGGGTTTTCGGTTGCCGGCGATTAAACTGCTTTCATTCGGCGTCTCATCAAAAATGAAAATATTTTTGAAAACTACAAGTCTCATGGGTTTTAGTGGTGAAAAAATAATTTTAAAAATCGTTCGGGAAATGAGTTTACTGCCTGCTTACTTTCTTTGTATACATTCGACTATACGGGCCGATCCCGGGATTTACGGGAAATCGCGGGTTTTCGGTTGCCGGCGATTAAACTGCTTTCATTCGGCGTCTCATCAAAAATGAAAATATTTTTGAAAACTACAAGTCTCATGGGTTTTAGTGGTGAAAAAATAATTTTAAAAATCGTTCGGGAAATGAGTTTACTCCTGCTTACTTTCTTTGTATACATTCGACTATACGGGATTTACGGGAAATCGCGGGTTTTCGGTTGCCGGCGATTAAACTGCTTTCATTCGGCGTCTCATCAAAAATGAAAATATTTTTGAAAACTACAAGTCTCATGGGTTTTAGTGGTGAAAAAATAATTTTAAAAATGTTCGGGAAATGAGTTTACTCCTGCTTACTTTCTTTGTATACATTCGACTATACGGGATTTACGGGAAATCGCGGGTTTTCGGTTGCCGGCGATTAAACTGCTTTCATTCGGCGTCTCATCAAAAATGAAAATATTTTTGAAAACTACAAGTCTCATGGGTTTTAGTGTGAAAAAATAATTTTAAAAATCGTTCGGGAAATGAGTTTACTCCTGCTTACTTTCTTTGTATACATTCGACTATACGGGATTTACGGGAAATCGCGGGTTTTCGGTTGCCGGCGATTAAACTGCTTTCATTCAAAAAATGAAAATATTTTTGAAAACTACAAGTCTCATGGGTTTTAGTGGTGAAAAAATAATTTTAAAAATCGTTCGGGAAATGAGTTTACTCCTGCTTACTTTCTTTGTATACATTCGACTATACGGGCCGATCGGGATTTACGGGAAATCGCGGTTTTCGGTTGCCGGCGATTAAACTGCTTTCATTCGGCGTCTCATCAAAAATGAAAATATTTTTGAAAACTACAAGTCTCATGGGTTTTAGTGGTGAAAAAATAATTTTAAAAATCGTTCGGGAAATGAGTTTACTCCTGCTTACTTTCTTTGTATACATTCGACTAACGGGATTTACGGGAAATCGCGGGTTTCGGTTGCCGGCGATTAACTGCTTTCATTCGGCGTCTCATCAAAATGAAAATATTTTTGAAAACTACAAGTCTCATGGGTTTTAGTGGTGAAAAAATAATTTTAAAAATCGTTCGGGAAATGAGTTTACTCCTGCTTACTTTCTTTGTATACATTCGACTATACGGGATTTACGGGAAATCGCGGGTTTTCGGTTGCCGGCGATTAAACTGCTTTCATTCGGCGTCTCATCAAAAATGAAAATATTTTTGAAAACTACAAGTCTCATGGGTTTTAGTGGTGAAAAAATAATTTTAAAAATCGTTCGGGAAATGAGTTTACTCCCTGCTTACTTTCTTTGTATACATTCGACTATACGGGAATTTACGGGAAATCGCGGGTTTTCGGTTGCCGGCGATTAAACTGCTTTCATTCGGCGTCTCATCAAAAATGAAAATATTTTTGAAAACTACAAGTCTCATGGGTTTTAGTGGTGAAAAAATAATTTTAAAAATCGTTCGGGAAATGAGTTTACTCCTGCTTACTTTCTTTGTATACATTCGACTATACGGGATGGGATTTACGGGAAATCGCGGGTTTTCGGTTGCCGGCGATTAAACTGCTTTCATTCGGCGTCTCATCAAAAATGAAAATATTTTTAAAACTACAAGTCTCATGGGTTTTAGTGGTGAAAAAATAATTTTAAAAATCGTTCGGGAAATGAGTTTACTCCCTGCTTACTTTCTTTGTATACATTCGACTATACGGGATTTACGGGAAATCGCGGGTTTTCGGTTGCCGGCGATTAAACTGCTTTCATTCGGCGTCTCATCAAAAATGAAAATATTTTTGAAAACTACAAGTCTCATGGGTTTTAGTGGTGAAAAAATAATTTTAAAAATCGTTCGGGAAATGAGTTTACTCCTGCTTACTTTCTTTGTATACATTCGACTATACGGGATTTACGGGAAATCGCGGGTTTTCGGTTGCCGGCGATTAAACTGCTTTCATTCGGCGTCTCATCAAAAATGAAAATATTTTTAAAACTACAAGTCTCATGGGTTTTAGTGGTGAAAAAATAATTTTAAAAATCGTTCGGGAAATGAGTTTACTCCCTGCTTACTTTCTTTGTATACATTCGACTATACGGGATTTACGGGAAATCGCGGGTTTTCGGTTGCCGGCGATTAAACTGCTTTCATTCGGCGTCTCATCAAAAATGAAAATATTTTTAAAACTACAAGTCTCATGGGTTTTAGTGGTGAAAAAATAATTTTAAAAATCGTTCGGGAAATGAGTTTACTCCCTGCTTACTTTCTTTGTATACATTCGACTATACGGGATTTACGGGAAATCGCGGGTTTTCGGTTGCCGGCGATTAAACTGCTTTCATTCGGCGTCTCATCAAAAATGAAAATATTTTTGAAAACTACAAGTCTCATGGGTTTTAGTGGTGAAAAAATAATTTTAAAAATCGTTCGGGAAATGAGTTTACTCCCTGCTTACTTTCTTTGTATACATTCGACTATACGGGATTTACGGGAAATCGCGGGTTTTCGGTTGCCGGCGATTAAACTGCTTTCATTCGGCGTCTCATCAAAAATGAAAATATTTTTGAAAACTACAAGTCTCATGGGTTTTAGTGGTGAAAAAATAATTTTAAAAATCGTTCGGGAAATGAGTTTACTCCCTGCTTACTTTCTTTGTATACATTCGACTATACGGGATTTACGGGAAATCGCGGGTTTTCGGTTGCCGGCGATTAAACTGCTTTCATTCGGCGTCTCATCAAAAATGAAAATATTTTTGAAAACTACAAGTCTCATGGGTTTTAGTGGTGAAAAAATAATTTTAAAAATCGTTCGGGAAATGAGTTTACTCCCTGCTTACTTTCTTTGTATACATTCGACTATACGGGAGGGATTTACGGGAAATCGCGGGTTTTCGGTTGCCGGCGATTAAACTGCTTTCATTCGGCGTCTCATCAAAAATGAAAATATTTTTGAAAACTACAAGTCTCATGGGTTTTAGTGGTGAAAAAATAATTTTAAAAATCGTTCGGGAAATGAGTTTACTCCCTGCTTACTTTCTTTGTATACATTCGACTATACGGGCCGATCCGGGATTTACGGGAAATCGCGGGTTTTCGGTTGCCGGCGATTAAACTGCTTTCATTCGGCGTCTCATCAAAAATGAAAATATTTTTGAAAACTACAAGTCTCATGGGTTTTAGTGGTGAAAAAATAATTTTAAAAATCGTTCGGGAAATGAGTTTACTCCCTGCTTACTTTCTTTGTATACATTCGACTATACGGGATTTACGGGAAATCGCGGGTTTTCGGTTGCCGGCGATTAAACTGCTTTCATTCGGCGTCTCATCAAAAATGAAAATATTTTTGAAAACTACAAGTCTCATGGGTTTTAGTGGTGAAAAAATAATTTTAAAAATCGTTCGGGAAATGAGTTTACTCCCTGCTTACTTTCTTTGTATACATTCGACTATACGGGATTTACGGGAAATCGCGGGTTTTCGGTTGCCGGCGATTAAACTGCTTTCATTCGGCGTCTCATCAAAAA
>JASGCC010004583.1:0-19335 GCA_030067915.1 Hydractinia echinata | reverse complement strand
GCAGTTTAATCGCGGCAACCGAAAACCGCGAATTTCCTGTAATCCTTATAGTTGTTAATTGTATACAAAGAAAGTACCAGGAGTAGTAACTCTATTTCCCTAACGAATTTGTTTAAAATTAATTTTCACCACTATAACTCCATAGACTGCATTATTTTCAAAAATTTGCATTTTTTGATGAGGACGCCGATGAAACCAGTTTAATTCTCGAAACCGAAAAACCGCATTTCCGTAATCTCGGCCGGCCACCGTTTGTATATGTGTAATGTATACAAAGAAAGTACCAGGGAGTAAACTTATTTCCCGAAGCGATTTTATAAAATTATTTTTACCACTAAAACCATGATGACTTTCGTAGTTTCGAAAACATGTTTTTCATATTTGATGAGACGCGCAGATGAAGCTAGTTTTAATCCCGGCTAACCGAAAACCCCGATTCCTCGTAAATCCCGGCTCGGCCCGTCTATGTGGGAATGTATACAAAGAAGAACCAGGAGTAAACTCATTTCCCGAACGATTTTTAAATTATTTTTTCACCACTAATACACATGAACTTGAGTTTTCAAAAATAGTTTTCTTAATTTGATGATGACGCCAGATGAAACCAGTTTTAATCTGCCGCAACGAAACCCCCGATTTTCCGTAATCCCGGCTGCGTACCCGATAGGAATGTATATCAAAGAAAGTACCCGGAGTAAATCTCATTTCCCGAACGATTTTTAAAATTATTTTTTCACCACTAAAACCCATGAACTTGTAGTGTTCAAAATAATTTCATTTTATGAACGCCAAATGAAAGCAGTTTAGTTGCCGGACAACCAAAAACCCGCGATTTCCGTAATCCCTCGGCCCGCTTAAGTCGAATGTATACAATAAGAAAGTACAGGAGATAAACTCATTTCCCGAACCGATTTTAATAAATTATTTTTTTCACCACTAAAACCATGAGACTTTATTTTCGAAAAAAAATTCATTTTAGAGACGTCGAGATGAAAGCGTTTAATCGCGGCAACCGAAAACCCTGATTTCCCGTAAACCTCTCCAGTATAGTCGAATGTATTACAAAGATAAGTTTAAGCAGGAGTAAATCATTTCCCGAACGATTTTGTAAAATTATTTTTCACCACTAAAACTTATGAGACTTGTAGTTTCAAAAAAATTTGTTTTTGATGACGCGAATGAATACCAGTTAATCTCCGGAAACGAAAACCCGCGATTTCCCGTAATCAGATCCGCCGTATAGTGAATCGTATACAAAAGAATACAGCTAGGAGTAAATCATTTCCCGAACGGTTTTTAAATTATTTTCACCCACTATAAACCATGAACTTGTTAGTTTTCAAAAATATTTCATTTTGATGAGCCCGAACGAAACGCATTTAATCCGCCTTGAAACCGAAAACCGCGATTTCCCGTAAATGCTCGCCCTATAGTCGGAGTATACAGAAAGTAGAAGATAACTCATTTCCCGACGATTTTAAAATTATTCTTTTACCACTAAAACCCATTGAACTTGTAGTTTTCAAACTATATTTCATTTTTATGAGACGCGATGTGAAACCATTTAATCCGCCGGCAACGCAAAACCGCGATTTCCCGATAATTCCGCGTTTATTAGTCAATGTAATACAAAGAAAGTAGCAGGATAAAACTCATTTCCCAAACGATTTTTGAAATATATTTTCTTTCACACAAAAAACCATAGAAATCTTTGTAGTTTTTCAAAAATATTTTCATTTTTTATGAGACGCCGATGGTTAAACCAGTTTCAATTCCGGAAACGAAAATCCGCGATTTACTCATGGGTTTTAGTGGTGAAAAAATTAATTTAAAAATCGTTCGGGAATGAGTTTACTCCCTGGGATTTTTTTGTATACATTCCACTATACGGGCGAGCCGGGATTTACCGGAAATAGCTGGTTTTCGGTTGCGGCGATTAAACTGCTTTCATTCGGCGTCTCATCAAAAATGAAAAATATTTTTTGAAAACTACAAGTCCCATGGGTTTTAGTGGTGAAAAAATTAATTTTTAAAAAATCGTTCGGGAAATAGTTACCCCTGCTTACTTTCTTTGATATACATTCGACATATACGGATTTACGGGAAATTCGCAGGTTTTCGGTTGCCGGCCGATTAACCTGCTTTCATTCGGCGCCATCGAAAAATGAAAAATACTTTTTGAAACTAACAAGTCTATGGGTTTTAGTGGTGAAAATAATTTTAAAAATCGTTCGGGAAATGAGTTTACTCCCTGCTTACTTTCTTTGTATACATTCGACTCGGGCCGAGTCCGGGATTTACGGGAAATCGTGGGTTTCGCGGCCGCGCATTTAAACTGCTTTGTCATTCGGGCGTCTCTTCAAATATGAAAACTTTTTAAAACTACAAGTCTCATGGTTTTAGTGGTGAAAAAATAATTTCAAAATCGTTCGCGGAAATGAGTTACTCCCTGGTACTTTCTTTGTATACATTCCACTATACGGGCCGAGCGGGATTTACCGGGGAAATCGGGGGTTTTCGGTTGGCCGGCGATTAAAAACTGCTTTCATTCGGCGTCTCACAAAAAATGAAAATTTTTCAAAACTTACAGTCTCATGGGTTTTTGGTAAAAAATAATTTTAAAAATCGCTTGGGAATGAGTTTTACTCCCTGGGTACTTTCTTTGTATTACATTCCACTATCGGCCGAGCCCAGGATTTACGGGAAATAGCGGGTTTTCGGTTTCCGGAGATTAAACTGGTTTCATTCGGTCTCATCAAAATTGAAAAACATTTTTTTGAAACTACAAGTCTCATGGGATTTAGTGGTGAAAAATTAAATTAAAATTTTTCGGGAAATGAGTTTACTCCTGGGTACTTCTTTGTTATACATTCCACTATACGGGACCGAGCTCGGGATTTACTGGAAATCGCGGGTTTTCGGGTTCCGGAGATTAAATGGTTTCTTCGGCGTCTCATAAACAAATGAACATATTTTTGAAAACTACAAGGTCTCATGGGTTTTTAGTGGTGAAAGCAATATTTTAAAATCGTTCGGGAATGAGTTTACTCCCTGCTTACTTTTCTTTGTATACATTCCACTATACGGGATTTACGAGGAAATCGACGGTTTTGCGGTTGCCGGCGATTAAACTGCTTTCATTTCGGCTCTCATCAAAAATGATTTCATTCGGCGTCTCATCAAAAATGAAAATATTTTTGAAAACTACAAGTCTCATGGTTTTAGTGGTGAAAAATAATTTTAAAAATCGTTCGGGAAATGAGTTTACTCCCTGCTTACTTTCTTTGTATACATTCGACTATACGGGATTTACGGGAAATCGCGGGTTTTCGGTTGCCGGCGATTAAACTGCTTTCATTCGGCGTCTCATCAAAATGAAAAATTTTTGAAAACTACAAGTCTCATGGGTTTTAGTGGTGAAAAAATAATTTTAAAAATCGTTCGGGAAATGAGTTTACTCCCTGCTTACTTTCTTTGTATACATTCACTATACGGGATTTACGGGAAATCGCGGGTTTTCGGTTTCCGGAGATTAAACTGTTTCATTCGGCGTCTCAAAAAATGAAAATATTTTTGAAAACTACAAGTCTCATGGTTTTAGTGGTAAAAAATAATTTTAAAAATCGTTCGGGAAATGAGTTTACTCCCTGCTTACTTTCTTTGTATACATTCGACTATACGGGATTTACGGGAAATCGCGGTTTTCGGTTGCCGGCGATTAAACTGCTTTCATTCGGCGTCTCATCAAAATGAAAACATTTTTGAAAACTACAAGTCTCATGGGTTTAGTGTGAAAATAATTTAAAAATCGTCGGGAAATGAGTTTACTCCCTGCTTACTTTCTTTGTATACATTCGACTACGGTCGAGCCGGATTTACGGGAATCGCGGGTTTTCCGTTGCCGGCGATTAAACTGCTTTCATTCGCGTCTCATCAAAATATAAAATATTTTGAAAACTACAAGTCTCATGGGTTTTAGTGGTGAAAAAAAAATTTTAAAAATCGTTCGGGAAATGAGTTTACTCCCTGCTTACTTTCTTTGTATACATTCGACTATACGGGCCGATCCCGGGATTTACGGGAAATCGCGGGTTTTCGGTTGCCGGCGATTAAACTGCTTTCATTCGGCGTCTCATCAAAAATGAAATTATATTTGAAAACTGCAAGTCTCATGGGTTTTAGTGGTGAAAAATAATTTTAAAATCGTTCGGGAAATGAGTTTACTCCCTGCTTACTTTCTTTGTATACATTCCACTATACCGGATTTACGGGAAAATCGCGGGTTTTCGGTTCCGGCGATTAAACTGCTTTCATTCGGCGTCTCATCAAAAATGAAAATATTTTTGAAAACTACAAGTCTCATGGGTTTAGTGGTGAAAAATAATTTTAAAAATCGTTCGGGAAATGAGTTTACTCCCTGGGTACTTTCTTTGTATACATTCCACTATACGGGCCGAGCCCGGGATTTACGGGAAATCGCGGGTTTTCGGTTTCCGGAGATTAAACTGGTTTCATTCGGCGTCTCATCAAAAATGAAAATATTTTTGAAAACTACAAGTCTCATGGGTTTTAGTGGTGAAAAAATAATTTTAAAATCGTTCGGGAAATGAGTTTACTCCCTGGGTACTTTCTTGTATACATTCGACTATACGGGCGGATTTACGGGAAATCGCGGGTTTTCGGTTGCCGGCGATTAAACTGCTTTCATTCGGCGTCTCATCAAAAATGAAAATATTTTTGAAAACTACAAGTCTCATGGGTTTTAGTGGTGAAAAAATAATTTTAAAAATCGTTCGGGAAATGAGTTTACTCCCTGCTTACTTTCTTTGTATACATTCGACTATACGGGATTTACGGGAAATCGCGGGTTTTCGGTTGCCGGCGATTAAACTGCTTTCATTCGGCGTCTCATCAAAAATGAAAATATTTTTGAAAACTACAAGTCTCATGGGTTTTAGTGGTGAAAAAATAATTTTAAAAATCGTTCGGGAAATGAGTTTACTCCCTGCTTACTTTCTTTGTATACATTCGACTATACGGCCGAGCCGGGATTTACGGGAAATCGGGGTTTTCGGTTGCCGGCGATTAAACTGCTTTCATTCGGCGTCTCATCAAAAATGAAAAATTTTTGAAAACTACAAGTCTCATGGGTTTTAGTGGTGAAAAAATAATTTTAAAAATCGTTCGGGAAATGAGTTTACTCCCTGTACTTTCTTTGTATACATTCACTACGGCCGAGCCGGGATTTACGGGAAATCGCGGGTTTTCGGTTGCCGGCGATTAAACTGCTTTCATTCGGCGTCTCATCAAAAATGGAAATATTTTTGAAAACTACAAGTCTCATGGGTTTTAGTGGTGAAAAAATAATTTCAAAATCGTTCGGGAAATGAGTTTACTCCCTGGGTACTTTCTTTGTATACATTCCACTATACGGGCCGAGCCGGGATTTACGGGAAATCGCGGGTTTTCGGTTGCCGGCGATTAAACTGCTTTCATTCGGCGTCTCATCAAAAATGAAAACATTTTTGAAAACTACAAGTCTCATGGGTTTTAGTGGTGAAAAAATAATTTTAAAAATCGTTCGGAAATGAGTTTACTCCCTGGTACTTTCTTTGTATACATTCGACTATACGGGCCGAGCCCGGATTTACGGGAAATCGCGGGTTTTTCGGTTGCCGGAGATTAAACTGGCTTTCATTCCGGCGTCTCATCAAAAATGAAAATATTTTTGAAAACTACAAAGTCTCATGGGTTTAGTGGTGAAAAATAATTTTAAAAATCGTTTCGGGAAATGAGTTTACTCCCTGGGTAGCTTTCTTTGTATACATTCGACTATACGGGCCGAGCTCGGGATTTACGGGAAATCGCGGGTTTCGGTTGCCGGCGATTAAACTGCTTTCATTCGCGTCTCCATCAAAAATGAAAACATTTTTGAAAACTACAAGTCTCATGGGTTTTAGTGGTGAAAAAATAATTTTAAAAATCGTTCGGGAAATGAGTTTACTCCCTGGGTACTTTCTTTGTATACATTCCACTATACGGCCGAGCCCGGGATTTACGGGAATCGCGGTTTTCGGTTTCCGGCGATTAAAACTGCTTTCATTCGGCGTCTCATCAAAAATGAAAATATTTTTGAAAACTACAAGTCTCATGGGTTTTAGTGGTGAAAAAAAATTTTAAAAATCGTTCGGGAAATGAGTTTACTCCCTGGGTTACTTTCTTTGTATACATTCCACTATACGGGCCGGCCCGGGATTTACGGGAAATCGCGGTTTTGCGGTTGCCGGCGATTAAACTGCTTTCATTCGGCGTCTCATCAAAAATGAAAATATTTTTGAAAACTACAAGTCTCATGGGTTTAGTGGTGAAAAAATAATTTTAAAAATCGTTCGGGAAATGAGTTTACTCCCTGTACTTTCTTTGTATACATTCACTATACGGCCGAGACGGGATTTACGGGAAATCGCGGGTTTTCGGTTGCCGGAGATTAAACTGCTTTCATTCGGCGTCTCATCAAAAATGAAAATATTTTTGAAAACTACAAGTCTCATGGGTTTTAGTGGTGAAAAAATAATTTAAAAATCGTTCGGGAAATGAGTTTACTCCCTGTACTTTCTTTGTATACATTCACTATACCGACCGGGATTTACGGGAAATCGCGGGTTTTCGGTTGCCGGCGATTAAACTGCTTTCATTCGGCGTCTCATCAAAAATGAAAATACTTTTGAAAACTACAAGTCTCATGGGTTTTAGTGGTGAAAAAATAATTTTAAAAATCGTTCGGGAAATGAGTTTACTCCCTGCTTACTTTCTTTGTATACATTCGACTATACGGCCGAGCCGGGATTTACGGGAAATCGGGGTTTTCGGTTGCCGGCGATTAAACTGTTTCATTCGGCGTCTCATCAAAATGAAAATATTTTTGAAAACTACAAGTCTCATGGGTTTTAGTGGTGAAAAAATAATTTTAAAAATCGTTCGGGAAATGAGTTTACTCCCTGTACTTTCTTTGTATACATTCACTATACGAGCCGGATTTACGGGAAATCGGGGTTTTCGGTTGCCGGCGAGATTAAACTGCTTTCATTCGGCGTCTCATCAAAAATGAAAATTTTTTGAAAACTACAAGTCTCATGGGTTTTAGTGGTGAAAAAATAATTTTAAAAATCGTTCGGGAAATGAGTTTACTCCCTGTACTTTCTTTGTATACATTCACTATACGGGCCGACGGGATTTACGGGAAATCGCGGGTTTTCGGTTGCCGGCGATTAAACTGCTTTCATTCGGCGTCTCATCAAAATGAAAATTTTTTAAAACTACAAGTCTCATGGGTTTTAGTGGTGAAAAAATAATTTTAAAAATCGTTCGGGAAATGAGTTTACTCCCTGCTTACTTTCTTTGTATACATTCGACTATACGGGATTTACGGGAAATCGCGGGTTTTCGGTTGCCGGCGATTAAACTGCTTTCATTCGGCGTCTCATCAAAATGAAAAATTTTTGAAAACTACAAGTCTCATGGGTTTTAGTGGTGAAAAAATAATTTAAAAATCGTTCGGGAAATGAGTTTACTCCCTGTACTTTCTTTGTATACATTCCACTATACGGGCCGAGCCGGGATTTACGGGAAATCGCGGGTTTTCGGTTCCGGAGATTAAACTGGTTTCATTCGGCGTCTCAAAAATGAAAATATTTTTGAAAACTGCAAGTCTCATGGTTTTAGTGGTGAAAAAATAATTTTAAAAATCGTTCGGGAAATGAGTTTACTCCCTGCTTACTTTCTTTGTATACATTCGACTTACGGATTTACGGGAAATCGCGGGTTTTCGTTGCCAGATTAAACTGCTTTCATTCGGCGTCTCATCAAAAATGAAAATATTTTGAAAACTACAAGTCTCATGGGTTTTATGGTGAAAAAATAATTTCAAAAATCGTTCGGGAAATGAGTTTACTCCCTGGGTACTTTCTTTGTATACATTCGACTATACGGGATTTACGGGAAATCGCGGGTTTTCGGTTGCCGGCGATTAAACTGCTTTCATTCGGCGTCTCATCAAAATGAAAATATTTTTGAAACTACAAGTCTCATGGGTTTTAGTGGTGAAAAAATAATTTTAAAAATCGTTCGGGAAATGAGTTTACTCCCTGGCTTACTTTCTTTGTATACATTCGACTATACGGGATTTACGGGAAATCGGGGGGTTTTCGGTTGCCGGCGATTAAACTGCTTTCATTCGGCGTCTCATCAAAAATGAAAATATTTTTGAAAACTACAAGTCTCATGGGTTTTAGTGGTGAAAAAATAATTTTAAAAATCGTTCGGGAAATGAGTTTACTCCCTGCTTACTTTCTTTGTATACATTCGACTATACGGGCCGAGCCGGGATTTACGGGAAATCGCGGGTTTTTCGGTTGCCGGCGATTAAACTGCTTTCATTCGGCGTCTCATCAAAATGAAAATATTTTTGAAAACTACAAGTCTCATGGGTTTTAGTGGTGAAAAAATAATTTTTAAAAATCGTTCGGGAAATGAGTTTACTCCCTGCTTACTTTCTTTGTATACATTCGACTATACGGGATTACGGGAAATCGCGGGTTTTCGGTTGCCGGCGATTAAACTGCTTTCATTCGGCGTCTCATCAAAAATGAAAAATTTTTGAAAACTACAAGTCTCATGGGTTTTAGTGGTGAAAAAATAATTTTAAAAATCGTTCGGAAATGAGTTTACTCCCTGCTACTTTCTTTGTATACATTCGACTATACGGGATTTACGGGAAATCGCGGTTTTCGGTTGCCGGCGATTAAACTGCTTTCATTCGGCGTCTCATCAAAAATGAAAATTTTTTAAAACTACAAGTCTCATGGGTTTTAGTGGTGAAAAAATAATTTTAAAAATCGTTCGGGAAATGAGTTTACTCCTGCTTACTTTCTTTGTATACATTCGACTATACGAGGTTTACGGGAAATCGCGGGTTTTCGGTTGCCGGCGATTAAATGCTTTCATTCGGCGTCTCATCAAAAATGAAAATATTTTTTAAAACTACAAGTCTCATGGGTTTTAGTGGTGAAAAAATAATTTTAAAAATCGTTCGGGAAATGAGTTTACTCCCTGCTTACTTTCTTTGTATACATTCGACTATACGGGGAGCCGGGATTTACGGGAAATCGCGGGTTTTCGGTTGCCGGAGATTAAACTGCTTTCATTCGGCGTCTCATCAAAATGAAAATTTTTTGAAAACTACAAGTCTCATGGGTTTTAGTGGTGAAAAAATAATTTTAAAAATCGTTCGGGAAATGAGTTTACTCCTGGGTACTTTCTTTGTATACATTCGACTATACGGGCCGATCGGGATTTACGGGAAATCGCGGGTTTTGGTTGCCGGCGATTAAACTGCTTTCATTCGGCGTCTCATCAAAAATGAAAATATTTTTGAAAAACTACAAGTCTCATGGGTTTTAGTGGTGAAAAAATAATTTAAAAATCGTTCGGGAAATGAGTTTACTCCCTGCTACTTTCTTTGTATACATTCGACTATACGGGCGAGTCCGGATTTACGGGAAATCGCGGGTTTTCGGTTCCGGCGATTAAACTGTTTCATTCGGCGTCTCATCAAAAATGAAAATATTTTTGAAAACTACAAGTCTCATGGGTTTTAGTGGTGAAAAAATAATTTTAAAAATCGTTCGGGAAATGAGTTTACTCCTGGTACTTTCTTTGTATACATTCGACTATACGGGCCGAGTCCGGGATTTACGGGAAATCGCGGGTTTTCGGTTCCGGCGATTAAACTGCTTTCATTCGGCGTCTCATCAAAAATGAAAATATTTTTGAAAACTACAAGTCTCATGGGTTTGTGGTGAAAAAATAATTTTAAAAATCGTTCGGGAAATGAGTTTACTCCTGCTACTTTCTTTGTATACATTCGACTATACGGGATTTACGGGAAATCGCGGGTTTTCGGTTGCCGGCGATTAAACTGCTTTCATTCGGCGTCTCATCAAAAATGAAAATATTTTTGAAAACTACAAGTCTCATGGGTTTTAGTGGTGAAAAAAATTTTTAAAAATCGTTCGGGAAATGAGTTTACTCCGCTTACTTTCTTTGTATACATTCGACTATACGGGATTTACGGGAAATCGCGGGTTTTCGTTGCCGGCGATTAAACTGCTTTCATTCGGCGTCTCATCAAAAATGAAAATATTTTTGAAAACTACAAGTCTCATGGGTTTTAGTGGTGAAAAAAATAATTTTAAAAATCGTTCGGGAAATGAGTTTACTCCCTGCTTACTTTCTTTGTATACATTCGACTATACGGGATTTACGGGAAATCGCGGGTTTTTCGGTTGCCGGCGATTAAACTGCTTTCATTCGGCGTCTCATCAAAAATGAAAATATTTTTGAAAACTACAAGTCTCATGGGTTTTAGTGGTGAAAAATAATTTTAAAATCGTTCGGGAAATGAGTTTACTCCTGCTTACTTTCTTTGTATACATTCGACTATACCGGGATTTACGGGAAATCGCGGGTTTTCGGTTGCCGGCGATTAAACTGCTTTCATTCGGCGTCTCATCAAAAATGAAAATATTTTTGAAAACTACAAGTCTCATGGGTTTTAGTGGTGAAAAAATAATTTTAAAAATCGTTCGGGAAATGAGTTTACTCCCTGCTTACTTTCTTTGTATACATTCGACTATACGGGATTTACGGGAAATCGCGGGTTTTCGGTTGCCGGCGATTAAACTGCTTTCATTCGGCGTCTCATCAAAATGAAAATATTTTTGAAAACTACAAGTCTCATGGGTTTTAGTGGTGAAAAAATAATTTTAAAAATCGTTCGGGAAATGAGTTTACTCCCTGCTACTTTCTTTGTATACATTCGACTATACGGGCCGAGTCCGGGATTTACGGGAAATCGCGGGTTTTCGGTTGCCGGCGATTAAACTGCTTTCATTCGGCGTCTCATCAAAAATGAAAATATTTTTGAAAACTACAAGTCTCATGGGTTTTAGTGGTGAAAAAATAATTTTAAAAATCGTTCGGGAAATGAGTTTACTCCCTGCTACTTTCTTTGTATACATTCGACTATACGGGAGCATTTACGGGAAATCGCGGGTTTTCGGTTGCCGGATTAAACTGGTTTCATTCGGCGTCTCATCAAAAATGAAAATATTTTTGAAAACTACAAGTCTCATGGTTTTAGTGGTGAAAAAATAATTTTAAAAATCGTTCGGGAAATGAGTTTACTCCCTGCTTACTTTCTTTGTATACATTCGACTATACGGGATTTACGGGAAATCGCGGGTTTCGGTTGCCGGCGATTAAACTGCTTTCATTCGGCGTCTCATCAAAAATGAAAATATTTTTGAAAACTACAAGTCTCATGGGTTTTAGTGGTGAAAAATAATTTTAAAAATCGTTCGGGAAATGAGTTTACTCCCTGCTTACTTTCTTTGTATACATTCGACTATACGGGATTTACGGGAAATCGCGGGTTTTCGGTTGCCGGCGATTAAACTGCTTTCATTCGGCGTCTCATCAAAAATGAAAATATTTTTGAAAACTACAAGTCTCATGGGTTTTAGTGGTGAAAAAATAATTTTAAAAATCGTTCGGGAAATGAGTTTACTCCCTGCTTACTTTCTTTGTATACATTCGACTATACGGGCCGAGCCGGGATTTACGGGAAATCGCGGGTTTTCGGTTGCCGGCGATTAAACTGCTTTCATTCGGCGTCTCATCAAAAATGAAAATATTTTGAAAACTACAAGTCTCATGGGTTTTAGTGGTGAAAAAATAATTTTAAAAATCGTTCGGGAAATGAGTTTACTCCCTGCTTACTTTCTTTGTATACATTCGACTATACGGGATTTACGGGAAATCGCGGGTTTTCGGTTGCCGGCGATTAAACTGCTTTCATTCGGCGTCTCATCAAAAATGAAAATATTTTTGAAAACTACAAGTCTCATGGTTTTAGTGGTGAAAAAATAATTTTAAAATCGTTCGGGAAATGAGTTTACTCCCTGCTACTTTCTTTGTATACATTCGACTATACGGGATATTACGGGAAATCGCGGGTTTTCGGTTGCCGGCGATTAAACTGCTTTCATTCGGCGTCTCATCAAAAATGAAAATATTTTTGAAAACTACAAGTCTCATGGGTTTTAGTGGTGAAAAATAATTTTAAAAATCGTTCGGGAAATGAGTTTACTCCCTGCTACTTTCTTTGTATACATTCGACTATACGGGGGATTTACGGGAAATCGCGGGTTTTCGGTTGCCGGCGATTAAACTGCTTTCATTCGGCGTCTCATCAAAAATGAAAATATTTTTGAAAACTACAAGTCTCATGGGTTTTAGTGGTGAAAAAATAATTTTAAAAATCGTTTCGGGAAATGAGTTTACTCCCTGCTTACTTTCTTTGTATACATTCGACTATACCCGGGATTACGGAAATCGCGGGTTTTCGGTTGCGGCGATTAAACTGCTTTCATTCGGCGTCCTCATCAAAAATGAAAATAATTTTTGAAAAACTACAAGTCTCATGGGTTTTAGTGGTGAAAAAATAATTTTAAAAATCGTTCGGGAAAATGAGTTTACTCACTGCTTACTTCTTTGTATACATTCGACTATACCGGGATTACGGGAAATCGCGGGGTTTTCGGTTGCCGGCGATTAAAACTGCTTTCATTCGGCGTCTCATCAAAAATGAAAATATTTTTGAAAACTACAAGTCTCATGGGTTTTAGTGGTGAAAAAATAATTTTAAAAATCGTTCGGGAAATGAGTTTACTCCCTGCTACTTTCTTTGTATACATTCGACTATACGGGGATTACGGGAAATCGCGGGTTTTCGGTTGCCGGCGATTAAACTGCTTTCATTCGGCGTCTCATCAAAAATGAAAATATTTTTGAAAACTACAAGTCTCATGGGTTTTAGTGGTGAAAAATAATTTTAAAATCGTTCGGGAAATGAGTTTACTCCCTGCTTACTTTCTTTGTATACATTCGAGTATACGGGCCGAGCCGGGATTTACGGGAAATCGCGGGTTTTCGGTTGCGGCGATTAAACTGCTTTCATTCGGCGTCTCATCAAAAATGAAAATATTTTTGAAAACTACAAGTCTCATGGTTTTAGTGGTGAAAAAATAATTTTAAAAATCGTTCGGGAAATGAGTTTACTCCTGCTACTTTCTTTGTATACATTCCTATACGGGCCGAGCCCGGATTACGGGAAATCGCGGGTTTTCGGTTGCCGGCGATTAAACTGCTTTCATTCGGCGTCTCATCAAAAATGAAAATATTTTAAAACTACAAGTCTCATGGGTTTTAGTGGTGAAAAAATAATTTTAAAAATGTTCGGGAAATGAGTTTAACTCCTGGTACTTTCTTTGTATACATTCGACTATACGGCGAGCCGGGATTTACCGGAAATCGCGGGTTTTCGGTTGCCGGCCGATTAAACTGCTTTCATTCGGCGTCTTCATCAAAAATGAAAATATTTTTGAAACTACAAGTCTCATGGGTTTTTAGTGGTGAAAAATAATTTTTAAAAATCGTTCGGGAAATGAGTTTACTGCCCTGCTACTTTCTTTGTATACATTCCGACTATCGGGATTTACGGGAAATCGCGGGTTTTCGGTTGCCGGCGATTAAACTGCTTTCATTCGGCGTCTCATCAAAAATGAAATACTTTTTGAAACTACAAGGTCTCATGGGTTTTAGTGGTGAAAAAAATAATTTTAAAAATGTTCGGGAAATTGAGTTTACTCCCTGCTTACTTTTCTTTGTATACATTCGACTATACGGACCGAGTCCGGGATTTACGGGAAATCGCGGGTTTTCGGTTGCCGGCGATAAACTGCTTTCATTCGGTTCGTCTCATCAAATATGAAAACATTTTTGAAAACTCAAAGTCTCATGGGTTTTAGTGGTGAAAAAATAATTTAAAAAATCGTTCGGAAAATTGAGTTACTGCCCTGGGTATTCTTTGTATACATTCCACTATACGGACCGAGCCCGGGATTTACGGGGAATCGCGAGTTTTCGCGATTGCCAGCGATTAAAACTGCTTTCCATTCGGCGGTCTCATCCAAATGAAAACATTTTTTGAAAACTACAAGGTCGTCTATGGGTTTTAGTTGGTGAAAAAATAATGTTTAAAAAATCGTTCGGGAAATGAGTTTACTCCCTGGGGTACTTTTCTTTGTATACATTCGGACTATACGGGCCGAGCCGGGATTAGCGGGGAAATCGCGGTTTTCGGGTTGCCGGCAGATTAAACTGCTTTCATTTCGGTCCGTCTCATCAAAAATGAAAATATTTTTGAAAACTAACAAGTCTCATGGGTTTTAGTGGTGAAAATAATTTTAAAATCGTTCGGGAATGAGTTTACTCCCTGCTTACTTTCTTTGTATACATTACGACTATACGGGCCGAGTCCGGGATTTACGGGAAATCGCGGGTTTTCGGTTGCCGGCGATTAAACTGCTTTCATTCGCGTCTCATCAAAAATGAAAATATTTTTGAAAACTACAAGGTCTCATGGGTTTTAGTGGTGAAAAATAATTTTAAAAATCGTTCGGGAAATGAGTTTACTCCTGCTTACTTTCTTTGTATACATTCGACTATACGCGGATTTACGGGAAATCGCGGGTTTTCGGTTGCCAGCGATTAAACTGCTTTCATTCGGCGTCTCATCAAAAATGAAAAATATTTTTGAAAACTACAAGTCTCATGGGTTTTAGTGGTGAAAAATAATTTTAAAAAAATCGTTCGGCGAAATGAGTTTACTCCTGCTTACTTCTTTGTATACATTCGACTTACGGGCCCGGGATTTACGGGAATCGCGGGTTTTCGGTTGCCGGAGATTAAACTGCTTTTCATTCGGCGTCTCATCAAAAATGAAAACATTTTTGAAAACTACAAGTCTCATGGGTTTTAGTGGTGAAAAAATAATTTTAAAAATCGTTCGGGAAATGAGTTTACTCCCTGGGTACTTTCTTTGTATACATTCGACTATACGGGCCGAGCCGGGATTTACGGGAAATCGCGGGTTTTCGGTTGCCGGCGATTAAACTGCTTTCATTCGGCGTCTCATCAAAAATGAAAATATTTTTGAAAACTACAAGTCTCATGGGTTTTAGTGGTGAAAAAATAATTTTAAAAATCGTTCGGGAAATGAGTTTACTCCCTGGTACTTTCTTTGTATACATTCGACTATACGGCCGAGCCGGATTTACGGGAAATCGCGGGTTTTCGGTTGCCGGCGATTAAACTGCTTTCATTCGGCGTCTCATCAAAAATGAAAATATTTTTGAAAACTACAAGTCTCATGGGTTTTAGTGGTGAAAAAATAATTTTAAAAATCGTTCGGGAAATGAGTTTACTCCCTGCTTACTTTCTTTGTATACATTCGACTATACGGCCGAGCCGGGATTTACGGGAAATCGCGGGTTTTCGGTTGCCGGCGATTAAACTGCTTTCATTCGGCGTCTCATCAAAAATGAAAAATTTTTGAAAACTACAAGTCTCATGGGTTTTAGTGGTGAAAAAATAATTTTAAAAATCGTTCGGGAAATGAGTTTACTCCCTGGGTACTTTCTTTGTATACATTCGACTATACGGGCCGAGCCCGGGATTTACGGGAAATCGCGGGTTTTCGGTTGCCGGAGATTAAACTGGTTTCATTCGGCGTCTCATCAAAAATGAAAATATTTTTGAAAACTACAAGTCTCATGGGTTTTAGTGGTGAAAAAATAATTTTAAAAATCGTTCGGGAAATGAGTTTACTCCCTGCTTACTTTCTTTGTATACATTCGACTATACGGGATTTACGGGAAATCGCGGGTTTTCGGTTGCCGGCGATTAAACTGCTTTCATTCGGCGTCTCATCAAAAATGAAAATATTTTTGAAAACTACAAGTCTCATGAGTTTTAGTGGTGAAAAATAATTTTAAAAATCGTTCGGGAAATGAGTTTACTCCCTGGTACTTTCTTTGTATACATTCGACTATACGGCCGAGCCCGGGATTTACGGGAAATCGCGGTTTTCGGTTGCCGGCGATTAAACTGCTTTCATTCGGCGTCTCATCAAAAATGAAAATATTTTGAAAACTACAAGTCTCATGGGTTTTAGTGGTGAAAAAATAATTTTAAAAAATCGTTCGGGAAATGAGTTTACTCCCTGCTTACTTTCTTTGTATACATTCGACTATACGGCCGAGCCGGGATTTACGGGAAATCGCGGGTTTTCGGTTGCCGGCGATTAAACTGCTTTCATTCGGCGTCTCATCAAAAATGAAAATATTTTTGAAAACTACAAGTCTCATGGGTTTTAGTGGTGAAAAAATAATTTTAAAAATCGTTCGGGAAATGAGTTTACTCCCTGCTTACTTTCTTTGTATACATTCGACTATACGGGCCGAGCCCGGGATTTACGGGAAATCGCGGGTTTTCGGTTGCCGGCGATTAAACTGGTTTCATTCGGCGTCTCATCAAAAATGAAAATATTTTTGAAAACTACAAGTCTCATGGGTTTTAGTGGTGAAAAATAATTTTAAAAATCGTTCGGGAAATGAGTTTACTCCCTGCTTACTTTCTTTGTATACATTCGACTAACCGGGATTTACGGGAAATCGCGGGTTTTCGGTTGCCGGCGATTAAACTGCTTTCATTCGGCGTCTCATCAAAAATGAAAATATTTTTGAAAACTACAAGTCTCATGGGTTTTAGTGGTGAAAAATAATTTTAAAAATCGTTCGGGAATGAGTTTACTCCCTGCTTACTTTCTTTGTATACATTCGACTATACCGGGATTTACGGGAAATCGCGGGTTTTCGGTTGCCGGCGATTAAACTGCTTTCATTCGGCGTCTCATCAAAAATGAAAATATTTTTGAAAACTACAAGTCTCATGGGTTTTAGTGGTGAAAAATAATTTTAAAAATCGTTCGGGAAATGAGTTTACTCCCTGCTTACTTTCTTTGTATACATTCGACTATACCGGGATTTACGGGAAATCGCGGGTTTTCGGTTGCCGGCGATTAAACTGCTTTCATTTGGCGTCTCATCAAAAATGAAAATATTTTTGAAAACTACAAGTCTCATGGGTTTTAGTGGTGAAAAAATAATTTTAAAAATCGTTCGGGAAATGAGTTTACTCCCTGCTTACTTTCTTTGTATACATTCGACTATACGGCCCGGATTTACGGGAAATCGCGGGTTTTCGGTTGCCGGCGATTAAACTGCTTTCATTCGGCGTCTCATCAAAAATGAAAATATTTTTTGAAAACTACAAGTCTCATGGGTTTTAGTGGTGAAAAAATAATTTTAAAAATCGTTCGGGAAATGAGTTTACTCCCTGCTTACTTTCTTTGTATACATTCGACTATACGGGGGATTTACGGGAAATCGCGGTTTTCGGTTGCCGGCGATTAAACTGCTTTCATTCGGCGTCTCATCAAAAATGAAAATATTTTTGAAAACTACAAGTCTCATGGGTTTTAGTGGTGAAAAAATAATTTTAAAAATCGTTCGGAAATGAGTTTACTCCCTGCTTACTTTCTTTGTATACATTCGACTATACGGGATTTACGGGAAATCGCGGGTTTTCGGTTGCCGGCGATTAAACTGCTTTCATTCGGCGTCTCATCAAAAATGAAAATATTTTTGAAACTACAAGTCTCATGGGTTTTAGTGGGTGAAAAAATTAATTTTAAAATCGTTCGGGAAATGAGTTTACTCCCTGCTTACTTTCTTTGTATACATTCGACTATACCGGGATTTACGGGAAATCGCGGGTTTTCGCGTTGCCGGCGATTAAACTGCTTTCATTCGGCGTCTCATCAAAATGAAAATATTTTGAAACTACAAGTCTCATGGTTTTAGTGGTGAAAAAATAATTTCAAAAATCGTTCGGGAAATGAGTTTACTCCCTGCTTACTTTCTTTGTATACATTCGACTATACGGGATTTACGGGAAATCGCGGGTTTTCGGTTGCCGGCGATTAAACTGCTTTCATTCGGCGTCTCATCAAAAATGAAAATATTTTTGAAAACTACAAGTCTCATGAGCTTTAGTGGTGAAAAAATAATTTTAAAAATCGTTCGGGAAATGAGTTTACTCCCTGCTTACTTTCCTTCTATTACATCTCGACATATACGGGGCCGGGATTTTACGGGAAATCGCGGGTTTCCGGTTGCCCCGGCGATTAAACTGCTTACATTCCGGCGTCTCATCAAAAAATGAAAACATTTTTGAAAACTACCAAGTTCTCATGGGTTTTAGTGGTGAAAAAAAATTTTCAAAATAGTCGTTCGGGAAATTGAGTTTTACTCCCTGGGGTACTTTTCTCTGGTTATTACATTTCGGACTATACGGGACCGAGCCCGGGAATTTACGGGAAATCGCGGATTTTTCGGTTGCCGGAGATTAAACTGCTTTCTTCGGCGTCTCATTCAAAATGAAAATATTTTTGAGAAAATGCAAGTCTCATGGGTTTTAGTGGTCAAAAAATAATTTTAAAATCGTTCGGGAAATGGAGTTTACTCCCTGCTTACTTTCTTTGTATACACATTCGTACTAACGGGCCGAGCCCGGGATTTACGGAAATCGCGAGTTTTCGGTTTTCCGGTCGATTAAAACTTTTTCATCCGCGGCGTCCTCATCAAAAATGAAAATATTTTTGAAACTACAAAGTCTCAATGAGGTTTAGTGGTTGAAAAATAATTTTAAAAAATCGTAGCGAAATGAGTTAACTCCTGCTTACTTCTTTGTATACATTCGACTATACGGATTTACGCGGAATCGTTTTCGGTTGCCGGCGAATTAAACTGCTTTCTTATTTCGCTCTTTCATCAAAATGACATTTTTGAAAACTACAAGTCTCATTGGTTTTAGTGTAGGGAAAATTAATTTTAAACCATCGTTCGGTGAAATGAGGTTCTTTTACTCCTGCTTACTTCCTTTGTGTACATTCGAACCTCTGGAAATTTACGGGGAAATCGCGGTGTTTTTCAGTTGCCGGCGATTAACTGCATTTTCATTCGGTTCGTCCTCATCAAAAATGAACTGAATTCGACATTTTGGAAAACCTGCAGACGTACTTCTGCGACACTCCCAGGCGTATCTTGTAGTGGTGAAAAATAATTTTAAAAAAATCGTTCGGGGGAAAATTAAGGTCTCTGTCACTCCCCGCTGGTCTTACTTGACCTCGTTGGGTACCCGTGTATACATGAGTACGCACAACTCGACCTACGGAAGTACCACAGCGCTCCTTAGGAGAGAACCAAACTAGACCCAGGAATACGATGCCTAGACCAGATCTACAGGGCATGT
>JASGCC010004582.1:0-19335 GCA_030067915.1 Hydractinia echinata | reverse complement strand
CTGGGAACACTAGACCAATGGTAGCCTGCCGGGGCGCGTGGAAGCACGTGATTTACGTGTAAGGCCCTTATTAGGCGCAAAAGGCCATATTACAGCCTTTAGAGGCCTGTGCGCGTAGTTGACGGTCTTCTAAAGCCACGGCGCCAAGGAAAACGACTTGGGACGTCGTAGTTCATTGCGACTGGGAACACTAGACCAATGGTAGCCTGCCGGGGCGCGTGGAAGCACGTGATTTACGTGTAAGGCCCTTATTAGGCTGCAAAAGGCCATATTACAGCCTTTAGAGGCCTGTGCGCGTAGTTGACGGTCTTCTAAAGCCACGGCGCCAAGGAAAACGACTTGGGACGTCGTAGTCATTGCGACTGGGAACACTAGACCAATGGTAGCCTGCCGGGGCGCGTGGAAGCACGTGATTTACGTGTAAGGCCTTATTAGGCTGCAAAAGGCCATATTACAGCCTTTAGAGGCCTGTGCGCGTAGTTGACGGTCTTCTAAAGCCACGGCGCCAAGGAAAACGACTTGGGACGTCGTAGTCATTGCGACTGGGAACACTAGACCAATGGTAGCCTGCCGGGGCGCGTGGAAGCACGTGATTTACGTGTAAGGCCTTATTAGGCGCAAAAGGCCATATTACAGCCTTTAGAGGCCTGTGCACGTAGTTGACGGTCTTCTAAAGCCACGGCGCCAAGGAAAACGACTTGGGACGTCGTAGTCCATTGAGACTGAAGGACTAGACCAATGGTGCCTGCCGGGCGCGTGGAAGCACGTGATTTACGTGTAAGGCCTTATTAGGCTGCAAAAGGCCATATTACAGCCTTTAGAGGCTGTGCACGTAGTTGACGTGTCAAAGCCATGGCGCCAAGGAAAACGACTTGGGACGTCGTAGTCCATTGACTGGGAACACTAGACCAATGGTAGCCTGCCGGGCGCGTGGAAGCACGTGATTTACGTGTAAGGCCTTATTAGGCGGCAAAAGGCCATATTACAGCCTTTAGAGGCCTGTGCGCGTAGTTGACGGTCTTCTAAAGCCACGGCGCCAAGGAAAACGACTTGGACGTCGTAGTTCATTGCGACTGGGAACACTAGACCAATGGTAGCCTGCGGGCGCGTGGAAGCACGTGATTTACGTGTAAGGCCTTATTAGGCTGCAAAAGGCCATATTACAGCCTTTAGAGGCCTGTGCGCGTAGTTGACGGTCTTCTAAAGCCACGGCGCAAGGAAAACGACTTGGGACGTCGTAGTCATTGCGACTGGGAACACTAGACCAATGGTAGCCTGCCGGGGCGCGTGGAAGCACGTGATTTACGTGTAAGGCCTTATTAGGCTGCAAAAGGCCATATTACAGCCTTTAGAGGCCTGTGCGCGTAGTTGACGGTCTTCTAAAGCCACGGCGCCAAGGAAAACGACTTGGGACGTCGTAGTCATTGCGACTGGGAACACTAGACCAATGGTAGCCTGCCGGGGCGCGTGGAAGCACGTGATTTACGTGTAAGGCCTTATTAGGCGCAAAAGGCCATATTACAGCCTTTAGAGGCCTGTGCGCGTAGTTGACGGTCTTCTAAAGCCACGGCGCCAAGGAAAACGACTTGGGACGTCGTAGTCATTGCGACTGGGAACACTAGACCAATGGTAGCCTGCCGGGGCGCGTGGAAGCACGTGATTTACGTGTAAGGCCTTATTAGGCGCAAAAGGCCATATTACAGCCTTTAGAGGCCTGTGCGCGTAGTTGACGGTCTTCTAAAGCCACGGCGCCAAGGAAAACGACTTGGGACGTCGTAGTCATTGCGACTGGGAACACTAGACCAATGGTAGCCTGCCGGGGCGCGTGGAAGCACGTGATTTACGTGTAAGGCCTTATTAGGCGCAAAAGGCCATATTACAGCCTTTAGAGGCCTGTGCACGTAGTTGACGGTCTTCTAAAGCCACGGCGCCAAGGAAAACGACTTGGGACGTCGTAGTCATTGCGACTGGGAACACTAGACCAATGGTAGCCTGCCGGGCGCGTGGAAGCACGTGATTTACGTGTAAGGCCTTATTAGGCGCAAAAGGCCATATTACAGCCTTTAGAGGCCTGTGCGCGTAGTTGACGGTCTTCTAAAGCCACGGCGCCAAGGAAAACGACTTGGGACGTCGTAGTCCATTGCGACTGGGAACACTAGACCAATGGTAGCCTGCCGGGGCGCGTGGAAGCACGTGATTTACGTGTAAGGCCTTATTAGGCGCAAAAGGCCATATTACAGCCTTTAGAGGCCTGTGGCGTAGTTGACGGTCTTCTAAAGCCACGGCGCCAAGGAAAACGACTTGGGACGTCGTAGTTCATTGCGACTGGGAACACTAGACCAATGGTAGCCTGCCGGGGCGCGTGGAAGCACGTGATTTACGTGTAAGGCCTTATTAGGCTGCAAAAGGCCATATTACAGCCTTTAGAGGCCTGTGCGCGTAGTTGACGGTCTTCTAAAGCCACGGCGCCAAGGAAAACGACTTGGGACGTCGTAGTCATTGCGACTGGGAACACTAGACCAATGGTAGCCTGCCGGGCGCGTGGAAGCACGTGATTTACGTGTAAGGCCTTATTAGGCGCAAAAGGCCATATTACAGCCTTTAGAGGCCTGTGCGCGTAGTTGACGGTCTTCTAAAGCCACGGCGCCAAGGAAAACGACTTGGGACGTCGTAGTCATTGCGACTGGGAACACTAGACCAATGGTAGCCTGCCGGGGCGCGTGGAAGCACGTGATTTACGTGTAAGGCCTTATTAGGCGCAAAAGGCCATATTACAGCCTTTAGAGGCCTGTGCGCGTAGTTGACGGTCTTCTAAAGCCACGGCGCCAAGGAAAACGACTTGGGACGTCGTAGTCATTGCGACTGGGAACACTAGACCAATGGTAGCCTGCCGGGGCGCGTGGAAGCACGTGATTTACGTGTAAGGCCTTATTAGGCGCAAAAGGCCATATTACAGCCTTTAGAGGCCTGTGCGCGTAGTTGACGGTCTTCTAAAGCCACGGCGCCAAGGAAAACGACTTGGGACGTCGTAGTCCATTGCGACTGGGAACACTAGACCAATGGTAGCCTGCCGGGGCGTGGAAGCACGTGATTTACGTGTAAGGCCTTATTAGGCGCAAAAGGCCATATTACAGCCTTTAGAGGCCTGTGCGCGTAGTTGACGGTCTTCTAAAGCCACGGCGCCAAGGAAAACGACTTGGGACGTCGTAGTCATTGCGACTGGGAACACTAGACCAATGGTAGCCTGCCGGGGCGCGTGGAAGCACGTGATTTACGTGTAAGGCCTTATTAGGCGCAAAAGGCCATATTACAGCCTTTAGAGGCCTGTGCGCGTAGTTGACGGTCTTCTAAAGCCACGGCGCCAAGGAAAACGACTTGGGACGTCGTAGTCATTGCGACTGGGAACACTAGACCAATGGTAGCCTGCCGGGGCGCGTGGAAGCACGTGATTTACGTGTAAGGCCTTATTAGGCGCAAAAGGCCATATTACAGCCTTTAGAGGCCTGTGCGCGTAGTTGACGGTCTTCTAAAGCCACGGCGCCAAGGAAAACGACTTGGGACGTCGTAGTCATTGCGACTGGGAACACTAGACCAATGGTAGCCTGCCGGGGCGCGTGGAAGCACGTGATTTACGTGTAAGGCCTTATTAGGCGCAAAAGGCCATATTACAGCCTTTAGAGGCCTGTGCGCGTAGTTGACGGTCTTCTAAAGCCACGGCGCCAAGGAAAACGACTTGGGACGTCGTAGTCATTGCGACTGGGAACACTAGACCAATGGTAGCCTGCCGGGGCGCGTGGAAGCACGTGATTTACGTGTAAGGCCTTATTAGGCTGCAAAAGGCCATATTACAGCCTTTAGAGGCCTGTGCGCGTAGTTGACGGTCTTCTAAAGCCACGGCGCCAAGGAAAACGACTTGGGACGTCGTAGTCATTGCGACTGGGAACACTAGACCAATGGTAGCCTGCCGGGGCGCGTGGAAGCACGTGATTTACGTGTAAGGCCTTATTAGGCGCAAAAGGCCATATTACAGCCTTTAGAGGCCTGTGCGCGTAGTTGACGGTCTTCTAAAGCCACGGCGCCAAGGAAAACGACTTGGGACGTCGTAGTCCATTGCGACTGGGAACACTAGACCAATGGTAGCCTGCCGGGCGCGTGGAAGCACGTGATTTACGTGTAAGGCCTTATTAGGCGCAAAAGGCCATATTACAGCCTTTAGAGGCCTGTGCGCGTAGTTGACGGTCTTCTAAAGCCACGGCGCCAAGGAAAACGACTTGGGACGTCGTAGTCATTGCGACTGGGAACACTAGACCAATGGTAGCCTGCCGGGGCGCGTGGAAGCACGTGATTTACGTGTAAGGCCTTATTAGGCGCAAAAGGCCATATTACAGCCTTTAGAGGCCTGTGCGCGTAGTTGACGGTCTTCTAAAGCCACGGCGCCAAGGAAAACGACTTGGGACGTCGTAGTCATTGCGACTGGGAACACTAGACCAATGGTAGCCTGCCGGGGCGCGTGGAAGCACGTGATTTACGTGTAAGGCCTTATTAGGCGCAAAAGGCCATATTACAGCCTTTAGAGGCCTGTGCGCGTAGTTGACGGTCTTCTAAAGCCACGGCGCCAAGGAAAACGACTTGGGACGTCGTAGTCATTGCGACTGGGAACACTAGACCAATGGTAGCCTGCCGGGGCGCGTGGAAGCACGTGATTTACGTGTAAGGCCTTATTAGGCGCAAAAGGCCATATTACAGCCTTTAGAGGCCTGTGCGCGTAGTTGACGGTCTTCTAAAGCCACGGCGCCAAGGAAAACGACTTGGGACGTCGTAGTCATTGCGACTGGGAACACTAGACCAATGGTAGCCTGCCGGGGCGCGTGGAAGCACGTGATTTACGTGTAAGGCCTTATTAGGCTGCAAAAGGCCATATTACAGCCTTTAGAGGCCTGTGCGCGTAGTTGACGGTCTTCTAAAGCCACGGCGCCAAGGAAAACGACTTGGGACGTCGTAGTCATTGCGACTGGGAACACTAGACCAATGGTAGCCTGCCGGGGCGCGTGGAAGCACGTGATTTACGTGTAAGGCCTTATTAGGCTGCAAAAGGCCATATTACAGCCTTTAGAGGCCTGTGCGCGTAGTTGACGGTCTTCTAAAGCCACGGCGCCAAGGAAAACGACTTGGGACGTCGTAGTCATTGCGACTGGGAACACTAGACCAATGGTAGCCTGCCGGGGCGCGTGGAAGCACGTGATTTACGTGTAAGGCCTTATTAGGCTGCAAAAGGCCATATTACAGCCTTTAGAGGCCTGTGCGCGTAGTTGACGGTCTTCTAAAGCCACGGCGCCAAGGAAAACGACTTGGGACGTCGTAGTCCATTGCGACTGGGAACACTAGACCAATGGTAGCCTGCCGGGCGCGTGGAAGCACGTGATTTACGTGTAAGGCCTTATTAGGCGCAAAAGGCCATATTACAGCCTTTAGAGGCCTGTGCGCGTAGTTGACGGTCTAAAGCCACGGCGCCAAGGAAAACGACTTGGGACGTCGTAGTCATTGCGACTGGGAACACTAGACCAATGGTAGCCTGCCGGGGCGCGTGGAAGCACGTGATTTACGTGTAAGGCCTTATTAGGCTGCAAAAGGCCATATTACAGCCTTTAGAGGCCTGTGCGCGTAGTTGACGGTCTTCTAAAGCCACGGCGCCAAGGAAAACGACTTGGGACGTCGTAGTCATTGCGACTGGGAACACTAGACCAATGGTAGCCTGCCGGGGCGCGTGGAAGCACGTGATTTACGTGTAAGGCCTTATTAGGCGCAAAAGGCCATATTACAGCCTTTAGAGGCCTGTGCGCGTAGTTGACGGTCTTCTAAAGCCACGGCGCCAAGGAAAACGACTTGGGACGTCGTAGTCATTGCGACTGGGAACACTAGACCAATGGTAGCCTGCCGGGGCGCGTGGAAGCACGTGATTTACGTGTAAGGCCTTATTAGGCGCAAAAGGCCATATTACAGCCTTTAGAGGCCTGTGCGCGTAGTTGACGGTCTTCTAAAGCCACGGCGCCAAGGAAAACGACTTGGGACGTCGTAGTCATTGCGACTGGGAACACTAGACCAATGGTAGCCTGCCGGGGCGTGGAAGCACGTGATTTACGTGTAAGGCCTTATTAGGCGCAAAAGGCCATATTACAGCCTTTAGAGGCCTGTGCGCGTAGTTGACGGTCTTCTAAAGCCACGGCGCCAAGGAAAACGACTTGGGACGTCGTAGTCATTGCGACTGGGAACACTAGACCAATGGTAGCCTGCCGGGGCGCGTGGAAGCACGTGATTTACGTGTAAGGCCTTATTAGGCTGCAAAAGGCCATATTACAGCCTTTAGAGGCCTGTGCGTAGTTGACGGTCTTCTAAAGCCACGGCGCCAAGGAAAACGACTTGGGACGTCGTAGTCCATTGCGACTGGGAACACTAGACCAATGGTAGCCTGCCGGGGCGCGTGGAAGCACGTGATTTACGTGTAAGGCCTTATTAGGCGCAAAAGGCCATATTACAGCCTTTAGAGGCCTGTGCGCGTAGTTGACGGTCTAAAGCCACGGCGCCAAGGAAAACGACTTGGGACGTCGTAGTCATTGCGACTGGGAACACTAGACCAATGGTAGCCTGCCGGGGCGCGTGGAAGCACGTGATTTACGTGTAAGGCCTTATTAGGCGCAAAAGGCCATATTACAGCCTTTAGAGGCCTGTGCGCGTAGTTGACGGTCTTCTAAAGCCACGGCGCCAAGGAAAACGACTTGGGACGTCGTAGTCATTGCGACTGGGAACACTAGACCAATGGTAGCCTGCCGGGGCGCGTGGAAGCACGTGATTTACGTGTAAGGCCTTATTAGGCTGCAAAAGGCCATATTACAGCCTTTAGAGGCCTGTGCGCGTAGTTGACGGTCTTCTAAAGCCACGGCGCCAAGGAAAACGACTTGGGACGTCGTAGTCATTGCGACTGGGAACACTAGACCAATGGTAGCCTGCCGGGGCGCGTGGAAGCACGTGATTTACGTGTAAGGCCTTATTAGGCGCAAAAGGCCATATTACAGCCTTTAGAGGCCTGTGCGCGTAGTTGACGGTCTTCTAAAGCCACGGCGCCAAGGAAAACGACTTGGGACGTCGTAGTCATTGCGACTGGGAACACTAGACCAATGGTAGCCTGCCGGGGCGCGTGGAAGCACGTGATTTACGTGTAAGGCCTTATTAGGCGCAAAAGGCCATATTACAGCCTTTAGAGGCCTGTGCGCGTAGTTGACGGTCTTCTAAAGCCACGGCGCCAAGGAAAACGACTTGGGACGTCGTAGTCATTGCGACTGGGAACACTAGACCAATGGTAGCCTGCCGGGGCGCGTGGAAGCACGTGATTTACGTGTAAGGCCTTATTAGGCTGCAAAAGGCCATATTACAGCCTTTAGAGGCCTGTGCGCGTAGTTGACGGTCTTCTAAAGCCACGGCGCCAAGGAAAACGACTTGGGACGTCGTAGTCATTGCGACTGGGAACACTAGACCAATGGTAGCCTGCCGGGGCGCGTGGAAGCACGTGATTTACGTGTAAGGCCTTATTAGGCGCAAAAGGCCATATTACAGCCTTTAGAGGCCTGTGCGCGTAGTTGACGGTCTTCTAAAGCCACGGCGCCAAGGAAAACGACTTGGGACGTCGTAGTCATTGCGACTGGGAACACTAGACCAATGGTAGCCTGCCGGGGCGTGGAAGCACGTGATTTACGTGTAAGGCCTTATTAGGCGCAAAAGGCCATATTACAGCCTTTAGAGGCCTGTGCGCGTAGTTGACGGTCTTCTAAAGCCACGGCGCCAAGGAAAACGACTTGGGACGTCGTAGTCATTGCGACTGGGAACACTAGACCAATGGTAGCCTGCCGGGGCGTGGAAGCACGTGATTTACGTGTAAGGCCTTATTAGGCGCAAAAGGCCATATTACAGCCTTTAGAGGCCTGTGCGCGTAGTTGACGGTCTTCTAAAGCCACGGCGCCAAGGAAAACGACTTGGGACGTCGTAGTCATTGCGACTGGGAACACTAGACCAATGGTAGCCTGCCGGGGCGCGTGGAAGCACGTGATTTACGTGTAAGGCCTTATTAGGCGCAAAAGGCCATATTACAGCCTTTAGAGGCCTGTGCGCGTAGTTGACGGTCTTCTAAAGCCACGGCGCCAAGGAAAACGACTTGGGACGTCGTAGTCATTGCGACTGGGAACACTAGACCAATGGTAGCCTGCCGGGCGCGTGGAAGCACGTGATTTACGTGTAAGGCCTTATTAGGCGCAAAAGGCCATATTACAGCCTTTAGAGGCCTGTGCGCGTAGTTGACGGTCTTCTAAAGCCACGGCGCCAAGGAAAACGACTTGGGACGTCGTAGTCCATTGCGACTGGGAACACTAGACCAATGGTAGCCTGCCGGGGCGCGTGGAAGCACGTGATTTACGTGTAAGGCCTTATTAGGCGCAAAAGGCCATATTACAGCCTTTAGAGGCCTGTGCGCGTAGTTGACGGTCTTCTAAAGCCACGGCGCCAAGGAAAACGACTTGGGACGTCGTAGTCATTGCGACTGGGAACACTAGACCAATGGTAGCCTGCCGGGGCGCGTGGAAGCACGTGATTTACGTGTAAGGCCTTATTAGGCGCAAAAGGCCATATTACAGCCTTTAGAGGCCTGTGCGCGTAGTTGACGGTCTAAAGCCACGGCGCCAAGGAAAACGACTTGGGACGTCGTAGTCATTGCGACTGGGAACACTAGACCAATGGTAGCCTGCCGGGGCGCGTGGAAGCACGTGATTTACGTGTAAGGCCTTATTAGGCGCAAAAGGCCATATTACAGCCTTTAGAGGCCTGTGCGCGTAGTTGACGGTCTTCTAAAGCCACGGCGCCAAGGAAAACGACTTGGGACGTCGTAGTCATTGCGACTGGGAACACTAGACCAATGGTAGCCTGCCGGGGCGCGTGGAAGCACGTGATTTACGTGTAAGGCCTTATTAGGCGCAAAAGGCCATATTACAGCCTTTAGAGGCCTGTGCGCGTAGTTGACGGTCTTCTAAAGCCACGGCGCCAAGGAAAACGACTTGGGACGTCGTAGTCATTGCGACTGGGAACACTAGACCAATGGTAGCCTGCCGGGGCGCGTGGAAGCACGTGATTTACGTGTAAGGCCTTATTAGGCTGCAAAAGGCCATATTACAGCCTTTAGAGGCCTGTGCGCGTAGTTGACGGTCTTCTAAAGCCACGGCGCCAAGGAAAACGACTTGGGACGTCGTAGTCATTGCGACTGGGAACACTAGACCAATGGTAGCCTGCCGGGGCGTGGAAGCACGTGATTTACGTGTAAGGCCTTATTAGGCGCAAAAGGCCATATTACAGCCTTTAGAGGCCTGTGCGCGTAGTTGACGGTCTTCTAAAGCCACGGCGCCAAGGAAAACGACTTGGGACGTCGTAGTCATTGCGACTGGGAACACTAGACCAATGGTAGCCTGCCGGGGCGTGGAAGCACGTGATTTACGTGTAAGGCCTTATTAGGCTGCAAAAGGCCATATTACAGCCTTTAGAGGCCTGTGCGCGTAGTTGACGGTCTTCTAAAGCCACGGCGCCAAGGAAAACGACTTGGGACGTCGTAGTCATTGCGACTGGGAACACTAGACCAATGGTAGCCTGCCGGGGCGCGTGGAAGCACGTGATTTACGTGTAAGGCCTTATTAGGCGCAAAAGGCCATATTACAGCCTTTAGAGGCCTGTGCGCGTAGTTGACGGTCTTCTAAAGCCACGGCGCCAAGGAAAACGACTTGGGACGTCGTAGTCATTGCGACTGGGAACACTAGACCAATGGTAGCCTGCCGGGGCGTGGAAGCACGTGATTTACGTGTAAGGCCTTATTAGGCTGCAAAAGGCCATATTACAGCCTTTAGAGGCCTGTGCGCGTAGTTGACGGTCTTCTAAAGCCACGGCGCCAAGGAAAACGACTTGGGACGTCGTAGTCATTGCGACTGGGAACACTAGACCAATGGTAGCCTGCCGGGGCGCGTGGAAGCACGTGATTTACGTGTAAGGCCTTATTAGGCGCAAAAGGCCATATTACAGCCTTTAGAGGCCTGTGCGCGTAGTTGACGGTCTTCTAAAGCCACGGCGCCAAGGAAAACGACTTGGGACGTCGTAGTCATTGCGACTGGGAACACTAGACCAATGGTAGCCTGCCGGGGCGCGTGGAAGCACGTGATTTACGTGTAAGGCCTTATTAGGCGCAAAAGGCCATATTACAGCCTTTAGAGGCCTGTGCGCGTAGTTGACGGTCTTCTAAAGCCACGGCGCCAAGGAAAACGACTTGGGACGTCGTAGTCCATTGCGACTGGGAACACTAGACCAATGGTAGCCTGCCGGGGCGCGTGGAAGCACGTGATTTACGTGTAAGGCCTTATTAGGCGCAAAAGGCCATATTACAGCCTTTAGAGGCCTGTGCGCGTAGTTGACGGTCTTCTAAAGCCACGGCGCCAAGGAAAACGACTTGGGACGTCGTAGTCATTGCGACTGGGAACACTAGACCAATGGTAGCCTGCCGGGGCGCGTGGAAGCACGTGATTTACGTGTAAGGCCTTATTAGGCGCAAAAGGCCATATTACAGCCTTTAGAGGCCTGTGCGCGTAGTTGACGGTCTAAAGCCACGGCGCCAAGGAAAACGACTTGGGACGTCGTAGTCCATTGCGACTGGGAACACTAGACCAATGGTAGCCTGCCGGGGCGCGTGGAAGCACGTGATTTACGTGTAAGGCCTTATTAGGCGCAAAAGGCCATATTACAGCCTTTAGAGGCCTGTGCGCGTAGTTGACGGTCTTCTAAAGCCACGGCGCCAAGGAAAACGACTTGGGACGTCGTAGTCATTGCGACTGGGAACACTAGACCAATGGTAGCCTGCCGGGGCCGTGGAAGCACGTGATTTACGTGTAAGGCCTTATTAGGCGCAAAAGGCCATATTACAGCCTTTAGAGGCCTGTGCGCGTAGTTGACGGTCTTCTAAAGCCACGGCGCCAAGGAAAACGACTTGGGACGTCGTAGTCATTGCGACTGGGAACACTAGACCAATGGTAGCCTGCCGGGGCGCGTGGAAGCACGTGATTTACGTGTAAGGCCTTATTAGGCGCAAAAGGCCATATTACAGCCTTTAGAGGCCTGTGCGCGTAGTTGACGGTCTTCTAAAGCCACGGCGCCAAGGAAAACGACTTGGGACGTCGTAGTTCATTGCGACTGGGAACACTAGACCAATGGTAGCCTGCCGGGGCGCGTGGAAGCACGTGATTTACGTGTAAGGCCTTATTAGGCGCAAAAGGCCATATTACAGCCTTTAGAGGCCTGTGCGCGTAGTTGACGGTCTTCTAAAGCCACGGCGCCAAGGAAAACGACTTGGGACGTCGTAGTCCATTGCGACTGGGAACTAGACCAATGGTAGCCTGCCGGGCGCGTGGAAGCACGTGATTTACGTGTAAGGCCTTATTAGGCGCAAAAGGCCATATTACAGCCTTTAGAGGCCTGTGCACGTAGTTGACGGTCTAAAGCCATGGCGCCAAGGAAAACGACTTGGGACGTCGTAGTCATTGCGACTGGAACACTAGACCAATGGTAGCCTGCCGGGCGCGTGGAAGCACGTGATTTACGTGTAAGGCCTTATTAGGCGCAAAAGGCCATATTACAGCCTTTAGAGGCCTGTGCGCGTAGTTGACGGTCTAAAGCCACGGCGCCAAGGAAAACGACTTGGGACGTCGTAGTCATTGCGACTGGGAACACTAGACCAATGGTAGCCTGCCGGGGCGCGTGGAAGCACGTGATTTACGTGTAAGGCCTTATTAGGCGCAAAAGGCCATATTACAGCCTTTAGAGGCCTGTGCGCGTAGTTGACGGTCTTCTAAAGCCACGGCGCCAAGGAAAACGACTTGGGACGTCGTAGTCATTGCGACTGGGAACACTAGACCAATGGTAGCCTGCCGGGCGCGTGGAAGCACGTGATTTACGTGTAAGGCCTTATTAGGCGCAAAAGGCCATATTACAGCCTTTAGAGGCCTGTGCGCGTAGTTGACGGTCTTCTAAAGCCACGGCGCCAAGGAAAACGACTTGGGACGTCGTAGTCATTGCGACTGGGAACACTAGACCAATGGTAGCCTGCCGGGGCGCGTGGAAGCACGTGATTTACGTGTAAGGCCTTATTAGGCGCAAAAGGCCATATTACAGCCTTTAGAGGCCTGTGCGCGTAGTTGACGGTCTTCTAAAGCCACGGCGCCAAGGAAAACGACTTGGGACGTCGTAGTCCATTGCGACTGGGAACACTAGACCAATGGTAGCCTGCCGGGGCGCGTGGAAGCACGTGATTTACGTGTAAGGCCTTATTAGGCGCAAAAGGCCATATTACAGCCTTTAGAGGCCTGTGCGCGTAGTTGACGGTCTTCTAAAGCCACGGCGCCAAGGAAAACGACTTGGGACGTCGTAGTCATTGCGACTGGGACTAGACCAATGGTAGCCTGCCGGGCGCGTGGAAGCACGTGATTTACGTGTAAGGCCTTATTAGGCGCAAAAGGCCATATTACAGCCTTTAGAGGCCTGTGCGCGTAGTTGACGGTCTTCTAAAGCCACGGCGCCAAGGAAAACGACTTGGGACGTCGTAGTCATTGCGACTGGGAACACTAGACCAATGGTAGCCTGCCGGGGCGCGTGGAAGCACGTGATTTACGTGTAAGGCCTTATTAGGCGCAAAAGGCCATATTACAGCCTTTAGAGGCCTGTGCGCGTAGTTGACGGTCTTCTAAAGCCACGGCGCCAAGGAAAACGACTTGGGACGTCGTAGTCATTGCGACTGGGAACACTAGACCAATGGTAGCCTGCCGGGGCGCGTGGAAGCACGTGATTTACGTGTAAGGCCTTATTAGGCGCAAAAGGCCATATTACAGCCTTTAGAGGCCTGTGCGCGTAGTTGACGGTCTTCTAAAGCCACGGCGCCAAGGAAAACGACTTGGGACGTCGTAGTCATTGCGACTGGGAACACTAGACCAATGGTAGCCTGCCGGGGCGCGTGGAAGCACGTGATTTACGTGTAAGGCCTTATTAGGCGCAAAAGGCCATATTACAGCCTTTAGAGGCCTGTGCGCGTAGTTGACGGTCTTCTAAAGCCACGGCGCCAAGGAAAACGACTTGGGACGTCGTAGTCCATTGACTGGGAACACTAGACCAATGGTAGCCTGCCGGGGCGCGTGGAAGCACGTGATTTACGTGTAAGGCCTTATTAGGCGCAAAAGGCCATATTACAGCCTTTAGAGGCCTGTGCGCGTAGTTGACGGTCTTCTAAAGCCACGGCGCCAAGGAAAACGACTTGGGACGTCGTAGTCATTGCGACTGGGAACACTAGACCAATGGTAGCCTGCCGGGGCGCGTGGAAGCACGTGATTTACGTGTAAGGCCTTATTAGGCGCAAAAGGCCATATTACAGCCTTTAGAGGCCTGTGCGCGTAGTTGACGGTCTAAAGCCACGGCGCCAAGGAAAACGACTTGGGACGTCGTAGTCATTGCGACTGGGAACACTAGACCAATGGTAGCCTGCCGGGGCGTGGAAGCACGTGATTTACGTGTAAGGCCTTATTAGGCTGCAAAAGGCCATATTACAGCCTTTAGAGGCCTGTGCACGTAGTTGACGGTCTTCTAAAGCCACGGCGCCAAGGAAAACGACTTGGGACGTCGTAGTCATTGCGACTGGGAACACTAGACCAATGGTAGCCTGCCGGGGCGTGGAAGCACGTGATTTACGTGTAAGGCCTTATTAGGCTGCAAAAGGCCATATTACAGCCTTTAGAGGCCTGTGCGCGTAGTTGACGGTCTTCTAAAGCCACGGCGCCAAGGAAAACGACTTGGGACGTCGTAGTCCATTGCGACTGGGAACACTAGACCAATGGTAGCCTGCCGGGGCGCGTGGAAGCACGTGATTTACGTGTAAGGCCTTATTAGGCGCAAAAGGCCATATTACAGCCTTTAGAGGCCTGTGCGCGTAGTTGACGGTCTTCTAAAGCCACGGCGCCAAGGAAAACGACTTGGGACGTCGTAGTCATTGCGACTGGGAACACTAGACCAATGGTAGCCTGCCGGGGCGTGGAAGCACGTGATTTACGTGTAAGGCCTTATTAGGCTGCAAAAGGCCATATTACAGCCTTTAGAGGCCTGTGCGCGTAGTTGACGGTCTTCTAAAGCCACGGCGCCAAGGAAAACGACTTGGGACGTCGTAGTCATTGCGACTGGGAACACTAGACCAATGGTAGCCTGCCGGGGCGCGTGGAAGCACGTGATTTACGTGTAAGGCCTTATTAGGCGCAAAAGGCCATATTACAGCCTTTAGAGGCCTGTGCGCGTAGTTGACGGTCTTCTAAAGCCACGGCGCCAAGGAAAACGACTTGGGACGTCGTAGTCATTGCGACTGGGAACACTAGACCAATGGTAGCCTGCCGGGGCGCGTGGAAGCACGTGATTTACGTGTAAGGCCTTATTAGGCGCAAAAGGCCATATTACAGCCTTTAGAGGCCTGTGCACGTAGTTGACGGTCTAAAGCCACGGCGCCAAGGAAAACGACTTGGGACGTCGTAGTCATTGCGACTGGGAACACTAGACCAATGGTAGCCTGCCGGGGCGCGTGGAAGCACGTGATTTACGTGTAAGGCCTTATTAGGCTGCAAAAGGCCATATTACAGCCTTTAGAGGCCTGTGCGCGTAGTTGACGGTCTTCTAAAGCCACGGCGCCAAGGAAAACGACTTGGGACGTCGTAGTCATTGCGACTGGGAACACTAGACCAATGGTAGCCTGCCGGGGCGCGTGGAAGCACGTGATTTACGTGTAAGGCCTTATTAGGCGCAAAAGGCCATATTACAGCCTTTAGAGGCCTGTGCACGTAGTTGACGGTCTTCTAAAGCCATGGCGCCAAGGAAAACGACTTGGGACGTCGTAGTCATTGCGACTGGGAACACTAGACCAATGGTAGCCTGCCGGGGCGCGTGGAAGCACGTGATTTACGTGTAAGGCCTTATTAGGCGCAAAAGGCCATATTACAGCCTTTAGAGGCCTGTGCGCGTAGTTGACGGTCTAAAGCCACGGCGCCAAGGAAAACGACTTGGGACGTCGTAGTCATTGCGACTGGGAACACTAGACCAATGGTAGCCTGCCGGGGCCGTGGAAGCACGTGATTTACGTGTAAGGCCTTATTAGGCGCAAAAGGCCATATTACAGCCTTTAGAGGCCTGTGCGCGTAGTTGACGGTCTTCTAAAGCCACGGCGCCAAGGAAAACGACTTGGGACGTCGTAGTCCATTGCGACTGGGAACACTAGACCAATGGTAGCCTGCCGGGGCGCGTGGAAGCACGTGATTTACGTGTAAGGCCTTATTAGGCGCAAAAGGCCATATTACAGCCTTTAGAGGCCTGTGCGCGTAGTTGACGGTCTTCTAAAGCCACGGCGCCAAGGAAAACGACTTGGGACGTCGTAGTCATTGCGACTGGGAACACTAGACCAATGGTAGCCTGCCGGGCGCGTGGAAGCACGTGATTTACGTGTAAGGCCTTATTAGGCGCAAAAGGCCATATTACAGCCTTTAGAGGCCTGTGCGCGTAGTTGACGGTCTTCTAAAGCCACGGCGCCAAGGAAAACGACTTGGGACGTCGTAGTCATTGCGACTGGGAACACTAGACCAATGGTAGCCTGCCGGGGCGTGGAAGCACGTGATTTACGTGTAAGGCCTTATTAGGCGCAAAAGGCCATATTACAGCCTTTAGAGGCCTGTGCGCGTAGTTGACGGTCTTCTAAAGCCACGGCGCCAAGGAAAACGACTTGGGACGTCGTAGTCATTGCGACTGGGAACACTAGACCAATGGTAGCCTGCCGGGCGCGTGGAAGCACGTGATTTACGTGTAAGGCCTTATTAGGCTGCAAAAGGCCATATTACAGCCTTTAGAGGCCTGTGCACGTAGTTGACGGTCTTCTAAAGCCACGGCGCCAAGGAAAACGACTTGGGACGTCGTAGTCATTGCGACTGGGAACACTAGACCAATGGTAGCCTGCCGGGGCGTGGAAGCACGTGATTTACGTGTAAGGCCTTATTAGGCTGCAAAAGGCCATATTACAGCCTTTAGAGGCCTGTGCGCGTAGTTGACGGTCTTCTAAAGCCACGGCGCCAAGGAAAACGACTTGGGACGTCGTAGTCCATTGCGACTGGGAACACTAGACCAATGGTAGCCTGCCGGGGCGTGGAAGCACGTGATTTACGTGTAAGGCCTTATTAGGCGCAAAAGGCCATATTACAGCCTTTAGAGGCCTGTGCGCGTAGTTGACGGTCTTCTAAAGCCACGGCGCCAAGGAAAACGACTTGGGACGTCGTAGTCCATTGCGACTGGGAACACTAGACCAATGGTAGCCTGCCGGGGCGTGGAAGCACGTGATTTACGTGTAAGGCCTTATTAGGCTGCAAAAGGCCATATTACAGCCTTTAGAGGCCTGTGCGCGTAGTTGACGGTCTAAAGCCACGGCGCCAAGGAAAACGACTTGGGACGTCGTAGTCATTGCGACTGGGAACACTAGACCAATGGTAGCCTGCCGGGGCGCGTGGAAGCACGTGATTTACGTGTAAGGCCTTATTAGGCTGCAAAAGGCCATATTACAGCCTTTAGAGGCCTGTGCGCGTAGTTGACGGTCTTCTAAAGCCACGGCGCCAAGGAAAACGACTTGGGACGTCGTAGTCATTGCGACTGGGAACACTAGACCAATGGTAGCCTGCCGGGGCGCGTGGAAGCACGTGATTTACGTGTAAGGCCTTATTAGGCGCAAAAGGCCATATTACAGCCTTTAGAGGCCTGTGCGCGTAGTTGACGGTCTTCTAAAGCCACGGCGCCAAGGAAAACGACTTGGGACGTCGTAGTCATTGCGACTGGGAACACTAGACCAATGGTAGCCTGCCGGGCGCGTGGAAGCACGTGATTTACGTGTAAGGCCTTATTAGGCGCAAAAGGCCATATTACAGCCTTTAGAGGCCTGTGCGCGTAGTTGACGGTCTTCTAAAGCCACGGCGCCAAGGAAAACGACTTGGGACGTCGTAGTTCATTGCGACTGGGAACACTAGACCAATGGTAGCCTGCCGGGGCGTGGAAGCACGTGATTTACGTGTAAGGCCCTTATTAGGCTGCAAAAGGCCATATTACAGCTTTAGAGGCCTGTGCGCGTAGTTGACGGTCTTCTAAAGCCACGGCGCCAAGGAAAACGACTTGGGACGTCGTAGTCATTGAGACTGGGAACACTAGACCAATGGTAGCCTGCCGGGCGCGTGGAAGCACGTGATTTACGTGTAAGGCCTTATTAGGCGCAAAAGGCCATATTACAGCCTTTAGAGGCCTGTGCGCGTAGTTGACGTCTTCTAAAGCCACGGCGCCAAGGAAAACGACTTGGGACGTCGTAGTCATTGCGACTGGGAACACTAGACCAATGGTAGCCTGGGGCGTGGAAGCACGTGATTTACGTGTAAGGCCTTATTAGGCGCAAAAGGCCATATTACAGCCTTTAGAGGCCTGTGCACGTAGTTGACGGTCTAAAGCCACGGCGCCAAGGAAAACGACTTGGGACGTCGTAGTTCATTGCGACTGGGAACACTAGACCAATGGTAGCCTGCCGGGGCGCGTGGAAGCACGTGATTTACGTGTAAGGCCCTTATTAGGCGGCAAAAGGCCATATTACAGCCTTTAGAGGCCTGTGCGCGTAGTTGACGGTCTTCTAAAGCCACGGCGCCAAGGAAAACGACTTGGGACGTCGTAGTTCATTGCGACTGGGAAACTAGACCAATGGTAGCCTGCCGGGGCGCGTGGAAGCACGTGATTTACGTGTAAGGCCTTATTAGGCTGCAAAAGGCCATATTACAGCCTTTAGAGGCCTGTGCGCGTAGTTGACGGTCTTCTAAAGCCATGGCGCCAAGGAAAACGACTTGGGACGTCGTAGTCCATTGCGACTGGGAACACTAGACCAATGGTAGCCTGCCGGGGCGCGTGGAAGCACGTGATTTACGTGTAAGGCCTTATTAGGCTGCAAAAGGCCATATTACAGCCTTTAGAGGCCTGTGCGCGTAGTTGACGGTCTTCTAAAGCCACGGCGCCAAGGAAAACGACTTGGGACGTCGTAGTCCATTGATGGGACACTAGACCAATGGTAGCCTGCCGGGGCGCGTGGAAGCACGTGATTTACGTGTAAGGCCTTATTAGGCGCAAAAGGCCATATTACAGCCTTTAGAGGCTGTGCACGTAGTTACGGTTCTAAAGCCACGGCGCCAAGGAAAACGACTTGGGACGTCGTAGTCCATTGCGAGTGGGAACACTAGACCAATGGTAGCCTGCCGGGCGCGTGGAAGCACGTGATTTACGTGTAAGGCCTTATTAGGCGGCAAAAGGCCATATTACAGCTTTAGAGGCCTGTGCACGTAGTTGACGGTCTTCTAAAGCCACGGCGCCAAGGAAAACGACTTGGGACGTCGTAGTCCATTGCGACTGGGAACACTAGACCAATGGTAGCCTGCCGGGCGCGTGGAAGCACGTGATTTACGTGTAAGGCCTTATTAGGCTGCAAAAGGCCATATTCAGTCTTTAGAGGTCTGTGCGCGTAGTTGACGGTCTTCTAAAGCCACGGCGCCAAGGAAAACGACTTGGGACGTCGTAGTCCATTGCGACTGGGAACACTAGACCAATGGTAGCCTGGGCGCGTGGAAGCACGTGATTTACGTGTAAGGCCCTTATTAGGCTGCAAAAGGCCATATTACAGCCTTTAGAGGCTGTGCACGTAGTTGAACGGTCTAAAGCCATGGCGCCAAGGAAAACGACTTGGGACGTCGTAGTCCATTGCGACTGGGAACACTAGACCAATGGTAGCCTGCCGGGGCGTGGAAGCACGTGATTTACGTGTAAGGCCTTATTAGGCGCAAAAGGCCATATTACAGCCTTTAGAGGCCTGTGCGCGTAGTTGACGGTCTTCTAAAGCCATGGCGCCAAGGAAAACGACTTGGGACGTCGTAGTCATTGCGACTGGGAACACTAGACCAATGGTAGCCTGCCGGGGCGTGGAAGCACGTGATTTACGTGTAAGGCCCTTATTAGGCTGCAAAAGGCCATATTACAGCTTTAGAGGTCTGTGCACGTAGTTACGGTCTTCTAAAGCCATGGCGCCAAGAAACTTGGACGTCGTAGTCCATTGACTGGGAACACTAGACCAATGGTAGCCTGCCGGGGCGCGTGGAAGCACGTGATTTACGTGTAAGGCCTTATTAGGCG
>JASGCC010004581.1:0-19342 GCA_030067915.1 Hydractinia echinata | reverse complement strand
CTGGTCCCCCCTTATGGCGTTTCCTCATAACTAAGTGCGCATAACCAAAAGGAGTACTTTTTAATTCAAGCATCTATGCAACAAAATATTTGGTACCAACTGTGTCGTTTTTCTCTGATTATTCGCTTATAACCAGGGGACCTTATATTTAGCCATTTATACCTAAAATATGTCGTCCGCCCTATGGCGTTTGCTCATAAAAAAGCGCCCATAACCAAAAGGGGTACCTTTTAATTCAAGCATGCATACACGAAATATTTGGTACCAACTGTGAGTTTTCTCGGATTTATTCGTCTATAACCAAAGGGGGACCTTATATTTTAGCCATTTACACCTAAAATATGTGGTCCCCCCTATGGCGTTTGCTCAAAAAAAGCGCCCATAACAAAAGGGTACCTTTTAATTCAAGCATCCATACACTAAATATTTGGTACCAACTGTGAGTTTCTCTTGGATTTATTCGGCTATAACCATAGAAGGGACCTTATATTTTAGCCATTTACAGCTAAGTATGTGGTCCCCCTGTGGCGTTTCTCATAACTAAGCACCAATAACCAAAAGGAGTACCTTTTAATTCAAGCATCCATACACGAAATATTTGGTACCAACTGTGAGTTTTTCTCGGATTTATACGCCTATAACCAAAGGGGTCCTTATATTTTAGCCATTTACACCTAAATATGTGGTCCCCCCTATGGCGTTCCTCATAACTAAGCGCCATAACAAAAAGGGGTACCTTTTAATTCAGCATCCATACATGAAAATTTGGTACCAACTGTGACGTTTCCTTGGATTTATTCGCCTATAACCACAGGGGGACCTTATTTTTTAGCCATTTACACCTAAATATGTGGTCCCCCCTATGGCGTTTCCTCATAACTAATCTCCATAACCAAAAGGGGTACCTTTTAATTCAAGCATCCATATATGAAATATTTGGTACCAACTGTGACGTTTTCTTGGATTATTTGCCTATACAAAGGGGACTCTTATATTTTAGTCATTTACACATAAAATATGTGGTCCCCCTATGGCGTTTCCTCATAACTAATGCGCATAACCAAAAGGAGTACTTTTAATTCAAGCATCTATACACGAAATATTTTGGTACCAACTTGTCGTTTTTCTGATTTATTCGCCTATAACCAAAGGGGGACCTTATATTTTAGCCATTTAACCTAAAATATGTGGTCCCCCTATGGCGTTTCCTTATAACTAAGCCCCATAACCAAAAGGAGGTACCTTTTAATTCAAGCATCATACATCAAATATTTGGTACCAACTTGTGACGTTTTCTCGGATTATTCGCCTATAACCAAAGGGGGGACCTTATATTTTAGCCATTACACCTAAAATTTTGGTCCCCCTATGCGTTTCTCATAAAAAGCACCCATAACCCAAAGGGTACCTTTTAATTCAAGCATCCATACATGAAATATTTGGTACCAACTGTGACGTTTCTTGGATTTATTCGCCTATAACCAAAGGGGACCTTATATTTTAGCCATTTACACTAAAATATGTGGTCCCCCATGGCGTTTCCTCATAACTACGCACCATAACAAAAAGGGTACCTTTTAATTCAAGCATCCATACACGAAATATTTGGTACCAACTGTGAGTTTTTCTTGGATTTATCGCCTATAACCAAGGGGGGACCTTATATTTTAGCCATTTAACCTAAAATATGTGGTCCGCCCTATGGCGTTTCCTCATAACTAAGCAGCCCATAACAAAAGAGGTACCTTTTAATTCAAGCATCATACACGAAAATTTTGTACCAACTGTGAGTTTTCTCGGATTTTCGGCTATAACCATGGGGGGACTATATATTTAGCCATTTACAGCTAAAAATGTGTTCCCCTATGGCGTTTCCTCATAACTAAGCGCCCAATAACCAAAAGGGTACCTTTTAATTCAAGCATCCATACATAAATATTTGGTACCAACTGTGAGTTTCTCTGGATTTATTCGCCTATAACCAGGGGGACCTTATATTTTAGCCATTTACACTAAAATATGTGGTCCCCCTATGGCGTTTCCTCATAATACACCCCATAACCAAAGGGTACCTTTTAATTCAAGCATCCATCATGAAATATTTGGTACCAACTGAGAGTTTTCTCGGATTATCGCCTATAACCAAAGGGGGACTTATATTTTAGCCATTTACACGCTAAAATATGTGGTCCCCCCTATGGCGTTTCCTCATAACTGCAGAAACACTTCTTTTACCTAAAACATGCAATGCAATGACTTCTCATAACTAGAATCTAACTTATTAGCCTAAAACAATGATTAATGACTATCGTTTAAACCTAAAAGCATAACATCAATTTGGCCACATACTCAGCAAGGGGTTATACCTTTGTAATCAAGAGTAAAGAAAGCTTATTTGATACAAAAAATGCCCCAAATGTAGAGATTGGTACCATTATGTGACTCTTAACAAATTTTGAAAAAAGGCAATGTAGGATTTGGCATTTTTTGTCATAATTTTCACTTAATGATTTATTGAGTTTAACATCAATTACAGAAAGACCTGTGAGATTAGCCTCTTTTCCATGCAGAGAAAGAAAACTGGATCTTCTTTGTTCAGATCACAATAAAAAAATTTGCCGATGTTTGAATTCCTTTCGTCATATCAAACAACGATATATTAGCCATTTACACCTAAAAAATGTGTCCCCCTATGGCGTTTCCTCATAACAAAGCGCCCATAACCAAAGGGGTACCTTTTAATTCAAGCATCCATACATGAAAATATTGGTACCAACTGTGAGTTTTTCGGATTTATTCGCTATAACCATAGGGGACCTTATATTTTAGCCATTTACAGCTAAATATGTGGTCCCCCTTGGCGTTTCCTCATAAACTCGCACCATAACCAAAAGGAGTACCTTTTAATTCAAGCATCATACAGAAATATTTGGTACCAACTGTGAGTTTTCTCGGATTTATTCGCCTATAACCAAAAGGGGCTTATATTTTAGCATTTACACCTAAAATATGTGGTCCCCCTATGGCGTTTCCTCATAACTAACGCCATAACAAAAAGGGTACCTTTGGGGGACCACATATTTTATGTGTAAATGACTAAAATATAAGGTCCCCCCTTTGGTTATAGGCAAATAAATCCAAGAAAACGTCACAGTTGGTACCAAATATTTCATATATGGATGCTTGAATTAAAAGGTACCCCTTTTGGTTATGGGAGATTAGTTATGAGGAAACGCCATAGGGGGACCACATATTTTAGGTGTAAATGGCTAAAAAATAAGGTCCCCCCTGTGGTTATAGGCGAATAAATCCAAGGAAACGTCACAGTTGGTACCAAATATTTCATGTATGGATGCTTGAATTAAAAGGTACCCCTTTTTGTTATGGGCGCTTAGTTATGAGGAAACGCCATAGGGGGGACCACATATTTTAGGTGTAAATGGCTAAAATATAAGGACCCCCCTTTGGTTATAGGCGTATAAATCCGAGAAAAGCTCACAGTTGGTACCAAATTTTCGTGTATGGATGCTTGAATTAAAAGGTACTCCTTTTGGTTATTGGTGCTTAGTTATGAGGAAACGCCAGGGGGGACCACATACTTTTAGCTGTAAATGGCTAAAATATAAGGTCCCTTCTATGGTTATCCGAATAAATCCAAGAGAAGCTCACAGTTGGTACCAAATATTTAGTGTATGGATGCTTGAATTAAAAGGTACCCCTTTTGGTTATGGGCGCTTTTTATATGAGCAAACGCCATAGGGGGACCACATATTTTAGGTGTAAATGGCTAAAATATAAGGTCCCCCTTTGGTTATAGACGAATAAATCCGAGAAAAACTCACAGTTGGTACCAAATATTTCGTGTATGCATGCTTGAATTAAAAGGTACCCTTTTGGTTATGGGCGCTTTTTATGAGAAACGCCATAGGGGACACATATTTTAGGTATAAATGGCTAAAATATAAGGTCCCCTGGTTATAGCGAATAAATCCAGAGAAAACGACACAGTTGGTACCAAATATTTCGTGTATGGATGCTTGAATTAAAAGGTACCCCTTTTGGTTATGCGCTTAGTTATGAGGAAACGCCATAGGGGGACCACATATTTTATTGTAAATGCTAAAATATAAGGTCCCCCTTTGGTTATAGGCGAATAAATCCAAGAAAACGTCACAGTTGGTACCAAATATTTCATGTATGGATGCTTGAATTAAAAGGTACCCCTTTTGGTTATGGGCGATTAGTTATGAGGAAACGCCATAGGGGGACCACATATTTTAGGTGTAAATGGCTAAAAATAAGGTCCCCCTTGGTTATAGGCGAATAAATCCGAGAAAACGTCACAGTTGGTACCAAATATTTCATGTATGGATGCTTGAATTAAAAGGTACCCTTTTGGTTATGGGTGCTTAGTTATGAGGAAACGCCATAGGGGGACCACATATTTTAGGTGTAAATGGCTAAAATATAAGGTCCCCCTTGGTTATAGGCGAATAAATCCGAGAAAAACTCACAGTTGGTACCAAATATTTCATGTATGGATGCTTGAATTAAAAGGTACCCCTTTTGGTTATGGGCGATTAGTTATGAGGAAACGCCATAGGGGGACCACATATTTTAGGTGTAAATGGCTAAAATATAAGGACCCCCTTTGGTTATAGGCGAATAAATCCGAGAAAAACTCACAGTTGGTACCAAATATTTCGTGTATGGATGCTTGAATTAAAAGGTACCCTTTTGGTTATGGTGCTTAGTTATGAGGAAACGCCATAGGGGGGACCACATATTTTAGGTGTAAATGGCTAAAATATAAGGTCCCCCTGGTTATAGCGAATAAATCCAAGAAACGTCACAGTTGGTACCAAATATTTCATGTATGGATGCTTGAATTAAAAGGTACCCCTTTTGGTTATGGGCGCTTAGTTATGAGGAAACGCCATAGGGGGACCACATATTTTAGGTGTAAATGGCTAAAATATAAGGACCCCCCTTTGGTTATAGGCGTATAAATCCGAGAAAAACTCACAGTTGGTACCAAATATTTCGTGTATGGATGCTTGAATTAAAAGGTACCCTTTTGGTTATTGGGCTTAGTTATGAGGAAACGCCACAGGGGGACCACATATTTAGCTGTAAATGGCTAAAATATAAGGTCCCTTCTATGGTTATAGCCGAATAAATCCAAGAGAAACTCACAGTTGGTACCAAATATTTAGTGTATGGATGCTTGAATTAAAAGGTACCCCTTTTGGTTATGGGCGCTTTTTTATGAGCAAACGCCATAGGGGGGACCACATATTTTAGGTGTAAATGGCTAAAATATAAGGTCCCCCCTTTGGTTATAGACGAATAATTCCGAGAAAAACTCACAGTTGGTACCAAAATATTTCGTGTATGCATGCTTGAATTAAAAGGTACCCCTTTTGGTTATGGGCGCTTTTTATGAGCAAACGCCATAGGGCGGACGGACATTATTTTAGGTATAAATGGCTAAAATATAAGGTCCCCCTGGTTATAAGCGAATAAATCAGAGAAAACGACACAGTTGGTACCAAATATTTCGTGCATAGATGCTTGAATTAAAAAGTACTCCTTTTGGTTATGCGCACTTAGTTATGAGGAAACGCCATAGGGGGGACCACATATTTTATGTGTAAATGACTAAAATATAAGGTCCCCCCTTTGGTTATAGGCAAATAAATCCAAGAAAACGTCACAGTTGGTACCAAATATTTCATATATGGATGCTTGAATTAAAAGGTACCCCTTTTGGTTATGGGAGATTAGTTATGAGGAAACGCCATAGGGGGGACCACATATTTTAGGTGTAAATGGCTAAAAAATAAGGTCCCCCCTGTGGTTATAGGCGAATAAAATCCAAGGAAAACGTCACAGTTGGTACCAAATATTTTCATGTATGGATGCTTGAATTAAAAGGTACCCCTTTTTGTTATGGGCGCTTAGTTATGAGGAAACGCCATAGGGGGACCACATATTTTAGGTGTAAATGGCTAAAATATAAGGACCCCCTTTGGTTATAGGCGTATAAATCCGAGAAAAGCTCACAGTTGGTACCAAATATTTCGTGTATGGATGCTTGAATTAAAAGGTACTCCTTTTGGTTATTGGTGCTTAGTTATGAGGAAACGCCACAGGGGGGACCACATACTTTAGCTGTAAATGGCTAAAATATAAGGTCCCTTCTATGGTTATAGCCGAATAAATCCAAGAGAAGCTCACAGTTGGTACCAAATATTTAGTGTATGGATGCTTGAATTAAAAGGTACCCCTTTTGGTTATGGGCGCTTTTTTATGAGCAAACGCCATAGGGGGGACCACATATTTTAGGTGTAAATGGCTAAAATATAAGGTCCCCCCTTTGGTTATAGACGAATAAATCCGAGAAAAACTCACAGTTGGTACCAAATATTTCGTGTATGCATGCTTGAATTAAAAGGTACCCCTTTTGGTTATGGGCGCTTTTTATGAGCAAACGCCATAGGGCGGACGACATATTTTAGGTATAAATGGCTAAAATATAAGGTCCCCCTGGTTATAAGGCGAATAAATCAGAGAAACGACACAGTTGGTACCAAATATTTCGTTGTATAGATGCTTGAATTAAAAAGTACTCCTTTTGGTTATGCGCACTTAGTTATGAGGAAACGCCATAGGGGGGACCACATATTTTATGTGTAAATGACTAAAATATAAGGTCCCCCCTTTGGTTATAGGCAAATAAATCCAAGAAAACGTCACAGTTGGTACCAAATATTTCATATATGGATGCTTGAATTAAAAGGTACCCCTTTTGGTTATGGGAGATTAGTTATGAGGAAACGCCATAGGGGGGACCACATATTTTAGGTGTAAATGGCTAAAAAATAAGGTCCCCCCTGTGGTTATAGGCGAATAAATCCAAGGAAACGTCACAGTTGGTACCAAATATTTCATGTATGGATGCTTGAATTAAAAGGTACCCCTTTTGGTTATGGGTGCGTAGTTGTGAGGAAACGCCATAGGGGGGACCACATATTTTAGCTGTAAATGGCTAAAATATAAGGTCCCCCCTATGGTTATAGGCGAATAAATCCGAGAAAAACTCTCAGTTGGTACCAAATATTTCATGTATGGATGCTTGAATTAAAAGGTACCCCTTTGGTTATGGCGATTAGTTATGAGGAAACGCCATAGGGGGGACCACATATTTTAGGTGTAAATGGCTAAAATATAAGGACCCCCCTTTGGTTATAGGCGCATAAATCCGAGAAAAACTCACAGTTGGTACCAAGTATTTCGTGTATGGATGCTTGAATTAAAAGGTACTCCTTTTGGTTATTGGTGCTTAGTTATGAGGAAACGCCACAGGGGGGACCACATATTTTAGCTGTAAATGGCTAAAATATTAGGTCCCCTCCATGGTTATAGCCGAATAAATCCAAGAGAAACTTACAGTTGGTACCAAATATTTTGTTTATGGATGCTTGAATTAAAAGGTACCCTTTTTGGTTATGGGCGCTTAGTTATGAGGAAACGCCATAGGGGGACCACATATTTTAGGTGTAAATGGCTAAAATATAAGGTCCCCCCTTTGGTTATAGGCGAATAAATCCAAGAAAACGTCACAGTTGGTACCAAATATTTCGTGTATGGATGCTTGAATTACAAGGTACCCCTTTTGGTTATGGGGCGTTTTTTATGAGCAAACGCCATAGGGGGGACCACATATTTTAGTGTAAATGGCTAAAATATAAGGTCCCCCCTATGGTTATAGGCGAATAAATCCGAGAAAAAACTCAGAGTTGTTACCAAATATTTCGTGTATGGATGCTTGAATTAAAAGGTACCCCTTTTGGTTATGGGCACTTAGTTATGAGGAAATGCCATAGGGGGGACCACATATTTTAGGTGTAAATGTCTAAAATATAAGGTCCCCCCTTTGGTTATAGGCGAATAAATCCAAGAAAACGTCACAGTTGGTACCAAATATTTCATATATGGATGCTTGAATTAAAAGGTACCCCTTTTGGTTATGGGCATTAGTTTATGAGGAAACGCCATAGGGGGGACCACATATTTTAGGTGTAAATGACTAAAATATAATGTCCCCTTTTGGTTATAGGCGAATAAATCCGAGAAAACGTTACAGTTGGTACCAAATATTTCATGTATGGATGCTTGAATTAAAAAGGTACCCCTTTTGGTTATGGGTGCGGAGTTATGAGGAAACGCCATAGGGGGACCACATATTTTAGCTGTAAATGGCTAAAATATAAGGTCCCCCCTATGGTTATAGGCGAATAAATCCGAGTAAAACTCACAGTTGGTATCAAATATTTCATGTATGGATGCTTGAATTAAAAGGTACCCCTTTTGGTTTATGGGCGCTTAGTTATGAGGAAACGCCATAGGGGGGAACACATGTTTAGGTGTAAATGGCTAATATATCGTTGTTGATATGACGAAAGGGCCAATCTCAAAATCGGCAAAATTTTTTATTGCTGAATCTGAACAAGAAGATCCAGTTCTTTCATCTGCATCGGGACTTAAAGAGCTAATCTCACAAGGTCTTCTGTATTTGATGTGGTCCAAACTCAATAATCATAATGTTGAATTATGACAAAAAGGCCAAATCCTACATTGGGCCCTTTTTTCAAAATTTGTTAAAGTTTCACATAATGGCCAATCTCTACTTTGGCTTTTTTTGTCAAAATGCTTTCCTTTACTTTGTCACCAGGTTATAACCCTAATGCTGAGATTGGCCCAACATTGATGTTCTATCTTTTCAGGTTTAAAGAAGTCATTACATTGTTTAGGCTAGTAAGTTAGATTTCCTAGGTTTAGAGAAGTCAATTGCATTGCAATGTTTAGGTAAAAAGAAGTGTTTCTGCAGTTTAAGATTAGATTAAAAAGTTTTATGGCAGCAGAAATTGCAAACTACGTTGTCGACAGATTCAAGACTTTGTCTCTGGTGAGCATGTTTGGGTCGATGCAACCTACTTTGATGATCCAAAATCTGCACCAAAAAAACCGTTTCTCAACAAGTTGTGGTGAAGACAAAAAAGGTGTATGGAGTTCATACATTCAGTTGCTTCTGGTTAGTTGCAAAGTAGTATTTGATGACGGAACTAAATCATATGTTGCTAAAGCTGAATTACATCCTGCTGGCAATGCCAGGATTGTGAATTCAAATTAAAACGACGAGGAAGATAGTGAAGGAGAACGAAGATGAGGAATGGAAACCAGTGGAAGAAGAAAGCAGTGACGAAGATGAAGAAAATGAAAGAGCGGAGGCACGTACTTTCCTTGTTTTGTAATTTCAAAATTTACATTGACATCTTTCCTGTCTTTTTATTATCCCAATTTAAAATCAACCTTTGTGGGCGTATTTTCTAAAGTTGATTTTAAAAAACCCTGTGTCATATCCCTTAAAATCTTTGATGTCTTGCTGTAAACTTAGATCTATCCTTTTCATATAGGAAGATGATACAGAGTTCACACCAGCGGCCAGTGAAAGGTTGTATTTTTTGATGGATCAGGATCGTAAGCTGTTTGTTGGGAAGTTGATTCCTGGAGCAGTGTTGTCCACAACATACCCCTTGGTAGATACTCAAAGAAAGTTTGAATAGTCTCTGTAATTGATGCTAAACAGTGGGAGCACTTTGATGAGGACAGACATACTGAGGGAACGTTTATTGCCTGGGACCTGAAATATGCTCAAGTGAAAGTAAGTGTATGCACCTGCACAAGTACACACAGACACACATGCACATACATACACACTAATAAGGTAAGTGCTTATTACACACACACACACACACACATATATTTCTATTTTGACATACCACTAAGCTGCAAAAACAATTTCAGATGCAGCCAAGACGTCCCAGAAGCCGCCTTGGAATTGGTTATTCCTGCATACATTCTTGTTGGTTACAAGAGCCATTTTCAAGAAGGTTGTGATGTTGTATGTGGGAAGTATGTCAGTTTCGCGAGGATAAAGTTTACCACGAGTGGACAGCTTTAATCCAAGCTCCTTGTGAAGGAACACCACAAAAAAACCATAAAGCGCGGTAAACTGAACAAAAAAAAAAGCAAGAAAGCGACTCAAGTTGGAAGGTAAAGAATACACAACCCAAAAGGGAAAGACGATGCCAGCAAGAAAACCAATGCAATGGGTAGAATGCAAGTTCAAGAACAAATGTGCAAGAATTTTCACCATAGAGGATCGAAATCTTTTATATGAGCGATATTGGAGTATTCGTTCAGACAACGAAAGGAGACAGTACATTCTCGCGATGACTTCAACAAAAGATCCTGCCCAAAGAACAACAAAAGAAGGGAGAGAATTCGCGAAGAAACCAAACTCCTGTGTACTTCCTCAGTTAAAACTAACAATGAAGAAGCTGAAGTCTGTGCAAACGTTTTCTTATCAACGTTACAAGTAACTAGAAAGTTGTTCGATATACCCGTCAAAATGCAACTCAAGGCTTCAGCAAACCGGATAGCAGAGGTCAACAGACTCCAAAACACAAACTAACTGATGTGAGACGAAAACAGGTTTTGGCACATATCAACTCATTCCCTAAAGTCCCTGCTCATTATGTGCGGAAATCAAGCCAAAAAATCTACATCGAAGATACCACAAACTTTTCCAAACTAACTGTAATCAAAATGCATAGACTGTATCTAGCTGATTGTCAAAAGGAGGGTGTCAACGATCCTGTAGCGCTTAGTACTTACAAGAAATTGTTAAATCTCAAAATATAGCGATACATTAAACCAAAAAAAGACCAATGCAAAATCTGTGTTAAATATACTAGAAGTAATCCAAAGAAAAAGCAAAATTAGAAGCAACCCAGCAAACCCACTTCAGTAACAACAAGAACGTGATGGACCTGAAACTAGCTTACAAGACAAGAGGAAAAGAAGATGCCAGTCTACTTGTATTCAATTTTGATCTTGAAGCCGTGTTGTATTACACCATGTGATAAAGTCAGCACAATTTTCTACATGAGGAAGTTGTGTACGTATAACTCTACTGCCTTCAATTTAGTCACGAAAACGGGACAGTGCTACATCTGGGATGAAAGTGAAGGAAAACGAGGAAAGTAATGAGATTGGTACTACTATCCACCGCTATTTGGAACAGTTTCATGGTAAAGAAGTGGTAATGTTTTCAGACACGTGTGGAGGTCAAAACCGTAATCAATACATAGCTGCCTTGTTATTGTATATGGCACATAACCACAAAACCATCAAATCAATCGACTATATTTTCATGTTCAAGGGCACTCCCACATGGAAGTGGACTCGATGCACTCAGCTATCGAGCGAAAGTCAGGTATACCTCTTATCTACCAGTTTTTTATATAAACAAAGTTAACATTATTCTCTATAATCGAACATGAACATTCTTCAAACTTCAACATGCATGCATTTCTAGTAACGTAGAAACGATTAAAATACTGAGCTTTATGTTATCAGTACAGCACTGATCTATTTAAAATTTTATATCAGTATTCAAGTTTACTTTTGTTTTTTCAAGGTGGATTGCCAGATATACGACCCTTATGGATGGACTGTTTGTAGCATCAATTGCCAGGAGAAATCCTTATTTTGTTGAAAACTTGGAACACACTGACATCCTTGACCTGAAAAAAGTTGAAGCAGGATATGAAAGTGACAAATGTCAATAAAGGATGACGATGGCCAAAAAGTCAGATGGAACAATGATGGGAGTATTACCTGGATGCGGTTCGAAAAGGAACAACCAGACACCATTCTATACAAAGTCACATATGATCAAGCCAACACCGTTCAAAAAAATGAAGGTTATTCGAAGTATGCGCCAGAATGTAGCTTCAGAGGCCTCAGGTTACACTTTGACAAAAGCTTACACTAGCAAACTTCTAATATCTAAAGCCAAGCATGAGGATCTTTTGAAACTTTGCAATGACCTAACCATCCCAACCCCCCACCATCAATTTTTATAAAGATCTGCTATGTCCAGACCAAGAGGTCGAGGAGAGTTTCTCTTCTGAGAGTGAGGTAGAGGAAGAAGAAGAAGAAGAAGAAACGAGTGACATTCATTATGACATTTACTTTTCCAGTTTAGTTTATCAAAGACCTTGTAATTTTCGTTTTTTCGGTTAATTATCTCGTTTAAAGTATTAAGAACTGCTTTTTGATTTATAGTTCCTTTATTAGACCTTTTTAAGCATATTTTGACAACTTTTAGGCAAAACATACTTCTATGCAAAAAGGCAAACCTCAAAGAATTTTCTATAGTGAAACATGAAAAAAGGGCCAATCTCTTAACTAGGGACCCATTCCTCCATATCCATCATGAAGAATACAACTAGACAATAGGCAAAAGAAAGTTAAAACTGTCACCCTCATAATTCATTTAAATGGTAACTGGTGCATTTGCGAGACAAAAAGAAATAAAAAAAAACGGTTAAAAAAAACTTGTTTTGCTATTTCCCGAAATGCTGATTTTGAGATTGACCCTTTTTGTCATATCAACAACGATATAAGGTTCCCCCCTATGGCTATAGGCAAATAAATCCGAGAGAAAACTCACAGTTGGTACCAAATATTTCGTGTATGAAATGCTTGAATTAAAAGGTACTCCTTTGATTATTGGCGCCTAGTTATGAGGAAACGCCATAGGGCGGACCACATATTTTAGGTCTAAATGGCTAAAATATAAGGTCCCCCCTATGGTTATAGGCGAATAAATCCAAGAAAAAACTCACAGTTGGTACCAAATATTTCGTGTATGGATGCTTGAATTAAAAGGTACCCCTTTTGGTTATGGGTGCGTAGTTATGAGGAACGCCATATTGGGGGACCACATATTTTAGGTGTAAATTGGCTAAATATAAGGTCCCCCTTTGGTTATAGACGAATAAATCCGAGAAAAAACTCACAGTTGTACCAAATATTTCGTGTATGCATGCTTGAATTAAAAGGTACCCCTTTTGGTTATGGGCGCTTTTTTATGAGCAAACGCCATAGGGCGGACGACATATTTTAGGTATAAATGGCTAAAATATAAGTTCCCCCCTGGTTATAAGCGAATAAATCAGAGAAAACGACACAGTTGGTACCAAATATTCGTGTATAGATGCTTGAATTAAAAAAGTACTCCTTTTGGTTATGCGCACTTAGTTATGAGGAAACGCCATAGGGGGGAACCACATATTTTATGTGTAAATGACTAAAATATAAGGTCCCCCCCTTGGTTATAGGCAAATAAATCCAAGAAAACGTCACAGTTGGTACCAAATATTTCATATATGGATTGCTTGAATTAAAAGGTACCCCTTTTGGTTATGGGAGATTAGTTATGAGGAAACGCCATAGAGGGGACCACATATTTTAGGTGTAAATGGCTAAAAAATAAGGTCCCCCCTGTGGTTATAGGCGAATAAATCAGAGAAAACGACACCGTTGGTACCAAGAATTTCGTGCATAGATGCTTGAATTAAAAAGTACTCTTTTTGGTTATGGGCACTTAGTTATGAGGAAACGCCATAGGGGGGATCACATATTTTAGGTGTAAATGACTAAAATATAAGGTCCCCCTTTCCTTATAGGCGAATAAATCCAAGAAAACGTCACAGTTGGTACCAAATATTTCAATATATGGATGCTTGAATTAAAAAGGTACCCCTTTTGGTTATGGGCGATTAGTTATGAGGAAACGCCATAGGGGGACCACATATTTTTAGGTGTAAATGACTAAAATATAATGTCCCCTTTGGTTATAGGCGAATAAATCCAAGAAAACGTCACACGTTGGTACCAAATATTTCGTGTATGGATGCTTGAATAAAAAGGTACCCCTTTTGGTTATGGGTGCTTTTTTATGAGCAAACGCCATAGGGGGGACCACATATTTTAGGTGTAAATGGCTAAAATATAAGGTCCCCCTATGGTTTATAGGCGAATAAATCCGAGAAAAACTCAGAGTTGGTACCAAATATTTCGTGTATGGATGCTTGAATTAAAAGGTACCCTTTTGGTTATGGGTGCTTAGTTATGAGGAAAGCCATAGGGGGAACCACATATTTTAGGTTTAATGGCTAAAATATAAGGTCCCCCCTTTGGTTATAGGCGAATAAATCAGAGAAAACGACACAGTTGGTACCAAATATTTCGTGTAGATGCTTGAATTAAAAAGTACTCCTTTTGGTTATGGGCATTAGTTATGAGGAAACGCCATAGGGGGACCACATATTTTAGGTGTAAATGGCTAAAATATAAGGTCCCCCTTTGGTTATAGGCGAATAAATCCGAGAAAACTCACAGTTGGTACCAAATATTTCATGTATGGATGCTTGAATTAAAAGGTACCCTTTTGGTTATGGGGCTTAGTTATGAGGAAACGCCATAGGGGGACCACATATTTTAGGTGTAAATGGCTAAAATATAAGGTCCCCCTTTGGTTATAGGCGAATAAATCCGAGAAAACTCACAGTTGGTACCAAATATTTCATGTATGGATGCTTGAATTAAAAGGTACCCTTTTGGTTATGGGCGTTAGTTATGAGGAAACGCCATAGGGGGACCACATATTTTAGGTGTAAATGGCTAAAATATAAGGTCCCCCTTGGTTATAGGCGAATAAATCCGAGAAAAACTCACAGTTGGTACCAAATATTTCGTGTATGGATGCTTGAATTAAAAGGTACCCCTTTTGGTTATGGGCTTAGTTATGAGGAAACGCCATAGGGGGACCACATATTTTAGGTGTAAATGGCTAAAATATAAGGTCCCCCTGGTTATAGGCGAATAAATCCGAGAAACTCACAGTTGGTACCAAATATTTCGTGTATGGATGCTTGAATTAAAAGGTACCCTTTTGGTTATGGCGCTTAGTTATGAGGAAACGCCATAGGGGGACCACATATTTTAGGTGTAAATGGCTAAAATATAAGGTCCCCCTTTGGTTATAGGCGAATAAATCCGAGAAACTCACAGTTGGTACCAAATATTTCGTGTATGGATGCTTGAATTAAAAGGTACCCTTTTGGTTATGGGCGCTTTTATGAGGAAACGCCATAGGGGGACCACATATTTTAGGTGTAAATGGCTAAAATATAAGGTCCCCCTTGGTTATAGGCGAATAAATCCGAGAAAAACTCACAGTTGGTACCAAATATTTCGTGTATGGATGCTTGAATTAAAAGGTACCCCTTTTGGTTATGGGCGCTTAGTTATGAGGAAACGCCATAGGGGGACCACATATTTTAGGTGTAAATGGCTAAAATATAAGGTCCCCCTTTGGTTATAGGCGAATAAATCCGAGAAAACGACAGTTGGTACCAAATATTTCGTGTATGGATGCTTGAATTAAAAGGTACCCTTTTGGTTATGGGCTTAGTTATGAGGAAACGCCATAGGGGGACCACATATTTTAGGTGTAAATGGCTAAAATATAAGGTCCCCCTTTGGTTATAGGCGAATAAATCCAGAAAAACGTCACAGTTGGTACCAAATATTTCATGTATGGATGCTTGAATTAAAAGGTACCCCTTTTGGTTATGGGCGTTAGTTATGAGGAAACGCCATAGGGGGACCACATATTTTAGGTGTAAATGGCTAAAATATAAGGTCCCCCTTTGGTTATAGGCGAATAAATCCGAAAACGTCACAGTTGGTACCAAATATTTCATGTATGGATGCTTGAATTAAAAGGTACCCTTTTGGTTATGGGGCTTAGTTATGAGGAAACGCCATAGGGGGACCACATATTTTAGGTGTAAATGGCTAAAATATAAGGTCCCCCTTGGTTATAGGCGAATAAATCCGAGAAAAACTCACAGTTGGTACCAAATATTTCATGTATGGATGCTTGAATTAAAAGGTACCCCTTTTGGTTATGGGCGCTTAGTTATGAGGAAACGCCATAGGGGGACCACATATTTTAGGTGTAAATGGCTAAAATATAAGGTCCCCCTTTGGTTATAGGCGAATAAATCCGAGAAAAACTCACAGTTGGTACCAAATATTTCATGTATGGATGCTTGAATTAAAAGGTACCCCTTTTGGTTATGGGCGTTAGTTATGAGGAAACGCCATAGGGGGACCACATATTTTAGGTGTAAATGGCTAAAATATAAGGTCCCCCTTTGGTTATAGGCGAATAAATCCGAGAAAAACTCACAGTTGGTACCAAATATTTCGTGTATGGATGCTTGAATTAAAAGGTACCCTTTTGGTTATGGGCTTAGTTATGAGGAAACGCCATAGGGGGACCACATATTTTAGGTGTAAATGGCTAAAATATAAGGTCCCCCTGGTTATAGGCGAATAAATCCAGAGAAACTCACAGTTGGTACCAAATATTTTGTATGGATGCTTGAATTAAAAGGTACCCTTTTGGTTATGGGCGCTTAGTTATGAGGAAACGCCATAGGGGGACCACATATTTTAGGTGTAAATGGCTAAAATATAAGGTCCCCCTTTGGTTATAGGCGAATAAATCCAAGAAAACTCACAGTTGGTACCAAATATTTCGTGTATGGATGCTTGAATTAAAAGGTACCCCTTTTGGTTATGGGCGCTTTTATGAGGAAACGCCATAGGGGGACCACATATTTTAGGTGTAAATGGCTAAAATATAAGGTCCCCCTTTGGTTATAGGCGAATAAATCCGAGAAAAACTCACAGTTGGTACCAAATATTTCGTGTATGGATGCTTGAATTAAAAGGTACCCCTTTTGGTTATGGGCGCTTAGTTATGAGGAAACGCCATAGGGGGACCACATATTTTAGGTGTAAATGGCTAAAATATAAGGTCCCCCCTTTGGTTATAGGCGAATAAATCCGAGAAAAACAGTTGGTACCAAATATTTCGTGTATGGATGCTTGAATTAAAAGGTACCCCTTTTGGTTATGGGCGCTTAGTTATGAGGAAACGCCATAGGGGGGACCACATATTTTAGGTGTAAATGGCTAAAATATAAGGTCCCCCTTTGGTTATAGGCGAATAAATCCAGAAAACGTCACAGTTGGTACCAAATATTTCATGTATGGATGCTTGAATTAAAAGGTACCCCTTTTGGTTATGGGCGCTTAGTTATGAGGAAACGCCATAGGGGGACCACATATTTTAGGTGTAAATGGCTAAAATATAAGGTCCCCCTTGGTTATAGGCGAATAAATCCGAGAAAAACTCACAGTTGGTACCAAATATTTCGTGTATGGATGCTTGAATTAAAAGGTACCCCTTTTGGTTATGGGCGCTTAGTTATGAGGAAACGCCATAGGGGGACCACATATTTTAGGTGTAAATGGCTAAAATATAAGGTCCCCCTTTGGTTATAGGCGAATAAATCCGAGAAAACGTCACAGTTGGTACCAAATATTTCGTGTATGGATGCTTGAATTAAAAGGTACCCTTTTGGTTATGGGCTTAGTTATGAGGAAACGCCATAGGGGGACCACATATTTTAGGTGTAAATGGCTAAAATATAAGGTCCCCCTTTGGTTATAGGCGAATAAATCCAGAAAACGTCACAGTTGGTACCAAATATTTCATGTATGGATGCTTGAATTAAAAGGTACCCCTTTTGGTTATGGGCGTTAGTTATGAGGAAACGCCATAGGGGGACCACATATTTTAGGTGTAAATGGCTAAAATATAAGGTCCCCCTTTGGTTATAGGCGAATAAATCCGAGAAAACTCACAGTTGGTACCAAATATTTCATGTATGGATGCTTGAATTAAAAGGTACCCTTTTGGTTATGGGCGTTAGTTATGAGGAAACGCCATAGGGGGACCACATATTTTAGGTGTAAATGGCTAAAATATAAGGTCCCCCTTGGTTATAGGCGAATAAATCCGAGAAAAACTCACAGTTGGTACCAAATATTTCGTGTATGGATGCTTGAATTAAAAGGTACCCTTTTGGTTATGGGCGTTAGTTATGAGGAAACGCCATAGGGGGACCACATATTTTAGGTGTAAATGGCTAAAATATAAGGTCCCCCTTTGGTTATAGGCGAATAAATCCGAGAAAACTCACAGTTGGTACCAAATATTTCATGTATGGATGCTTGAATTAAAAGGTACCCCTTTTGGTTATGGGCTTAGTTATGAGGAAACGCCATAGGGGGACCACATATTTTAGGTGTAAATGGCTAAAATATAAGGTCCCCCTTTGGTTATAGGCGAATAAATCCGAGAAAAACTCACAGTTGGTACCAAATATTTCGTATATGGATGCTTGAATTAAAAGGTACCCTTTTGGTTATGGGCTTAGTTATGAGGAAACGCCATAGGGGGACCACATATTTTAGGTGTAAATGGCTAAAATATAAGGTCCCCCCTGGTTATAGGCGAATAAATCCAGAAAACTCACAGTTGGTACCAAATATTTCGTGTATGGATGCTTGAATTAAAAGGTACCCCTTTTGGTTATGGGCGCTTAGTTATGAGGAAACGCCATAGGGGGACCACATATTTTAGGTGTAAATGGCTAAAATATAAGGTCCCCCTTTGGTTATAGGCGAATAAATCCAGAAAAACGTCACAGTTGGTACCAAATATTTCGTTATGGATGCTTGAATTAAAAGGTACCCCTTTTGGTTATGGGCGCTTAGTTATGAGGAAACGCCATAGGGGGACCACATATTTTAGGTGTAAATGGCTAAAATATAAGGTCCCCCTTGGTTATAGGCGAATAAATCCGAGAAAAACTCACAGTTGGTACCAAATATTTCGTGTATGGATGCTTGAATTAAAAGGTACCCTTTTGGTTATGGGCGCTTAGTTATGAGGAAACGCCATAGGGGGACCACATATTTTAGGTGTAAATGGCTAAAATATAAGGTCCCCCTTTGGTTATAGGCGAATAAATCCGAGAAAACGTCACAGTTGGTACCAAATATTTCGTGTATGGATGCTTGAATTAAAAGGTACCCCTTTTGGTTATGGGGCTTAGTTATGAGGAAACGCCATAGGGGGACCACATATTTTAGGTGTAAATGGCTAAAATATAAGGTCCCCCTTTGGTTATAGGCGAATAAATCCAGAAAACGTCACAGTTGGTACCAAATATTTCGTGTATGGATGCTTGAATTAAAAGGTACCCCTTTTGGTTATGGGTGCTAGTTATGAGGAAACGCCATAGGGGGACCACATATTTTAGGTGTAAATGGCTAAAATATAAGGTCCCCCCTTGGTTATAGGCGAATAAATCGAGAAAACGTCACAGTTGGTACCAAATATTTCGTGTATAGGATGCTTGAATTAAAAGGTACCCCTTTGGTTATGGGTGCGTAGTTATGAGGAAACGCCATAGGGGGACCACATATTTTAGGTGTG